>PNEQ01005038.1:39005-113127 GCA_003012365.1 Medauroidea extradentata | reverse complement strand
TATATATATATATATATATATATATATATATATATATATATATATATATATATATATATATATATATATATATATGTATATATCACTTGTTAGTTTTGGATTTTTCTTAACTTCAGTGATACACCAAATGTCGTCCTGGTTAACCTCGCTGCAAAATATTTGTAGCCGCATTAATTTTATTTTGTATGTAAGAATATTTTGGACAACTAATGTTAAATATATTTGTGTCATGCTTCACTTGTAGTGAAGGAATAATTTGTAATGCTCACTATATTTTAAAATTAAAATACACATATTTTTTTCTACAGACTGAAAAATTTGCATAGCCTGTATGTGCACAATTTTTGTTTTGCTCCATGACTTAGTTGGCTAAAGCTAAAATGTTTTACTAGTTTAATTTGTTTTAACTATTTGGGTTTTTCACCAGTAATATTGGTTATTTTAACTGATTCATGAACTAATTAGTTACAGTTTAAATTTGTATACTCGTTTAATTGGATTTGACTATTTTGATTTTTCACCAATCATGTTGGTTTTTTTTGCCGTGTTGGAAGATGTAGCTCGGTTTGCGTTGTTTATTGCAGTTGAACGTGTGTTGATTGTGACTGTCGTGTGACGAGGTGGCTTGTGTTGTTGCAGTCCCGAAGGCGGGTCCCGAGGACTTCTTCATCAAGTGCCCGCAATGCCAGAAGGGCTACCCCGGCTTCCAGGCGCTCAAGGAGCACGTGGAGACGAGCCACCACCCGCACCAGGCGGCCGCCGACGTCGTGCCGCCCCCGCCCCCTGGCTCGCCGCCACCGCAGCCCACCCCCGGGGGCGGCTACCCCTGCCCTCAGTGCGGCTCGTCCTTCCTCAGCAAGGAGCTGCTGGAGAAGCATGAGGCCATGCACTCGCCCAACGCCCAGGTGGTGAGTACATATGCAACCAGTTATCAGTGATGTTGGGCGTGAGGCATACATAGCCAGGGATTCCGCATTGTGGGGCGTGTGGCGTACATGGCCAGGGGTTCTGTTCGTTTTAGGCCGTGAAACAAGCTTTTTCATATAAATTCACCCTACAATTTTCGGACTGTAAATATTTACTAATAATAATTAAGAAATATTACACATATTTATACTAGTGCAATACCCTTATTCTTCCCGAAGAATATTTTTTTAAAGAGCGAAATGTCTACAATAAAGATTAACTCACGTTAAAACACAGGATACGAAAGAATAGCATAATAGTGTGCCACACAACTTGATCGTTGCAGTAACACAATAAAATGGTAGGGTTACTTTCGCCAGCACTACAAAGGCCCGCTTACTGTGTTAGCGTAAAGGCTAACTAACATGCAATACGCCTACAACTGTCGCCTTGAAAGTACAAGTGTTTTTTATACTTTGTACGTGCCAGATTACATTTGTTCAGGGTCGCCAGAGGTTTATTCAAAAAGAGGAAAGAGGTCCTATGTTGTCAAAACTTGGCTTCACTGGATTTTGCTAGTCGAGTGCTACATTTTTTTAAAATCAAAAGACTGCAGGTTCCTATCCGAAAATTCCCTAGCCGTAAGCTAACAACACTTTATCGATCACGGTTTCGCTCGCTTCAGTTTGTTAAAAAAATATGTTGCACAAGCTGAATAATTGATTATTTTAATGTATTTGGTAGCTTAGTCCAGACACGATTTCATGTAAAAACTATTTCAAAATTTCGTTATATCTACTTACTTTGTAATGAAGAACTAAAACATATGGTGATATTGTAATAGAATTGCATTTTATTAAATGTGAGAACATGTAATTTTTTTTATCACGAACAATTAGTGCAAAGAATGTAGTGTGTCTCGTGAAATGAGCAATCGGTTATGAAGAATGAAAGTGTGGGCATATGAATAATTTGGTGCATAAAAATCCAGCAGTCCGTCTGGTGGGGATTTTAACATCCGATTTACCAAATTCGAACAAACAGCCGGGCGAAGATGCTCAGGGTATGGTGGTTTGTCACTACATCTGTCTACCGCTTTTAACGCCATCTTCACATAGGCTTGAGAACTGATCACATCTTTATTTACGTAACATTTTTATTGTGAGGTTGTCTCCCGTAAGACTATGCCATTCGGTATTTCGTCACATCGTGGCTTAATATTTTGTTTATAGTCGTGCCCACTTACGTAGTGCTAGAAAGGAGTTTATAATAGTTGTAAAGATGTTAAGTATTCTCAAAAGAAAGGCGTTAGAACTTTCGGAAATCGTTGTGCGTGCGCTGTGCAGATTATTCTAGCGCACAAAGTTAATTCATAGTCTCTGTACACTGTGTAACGTTTGTAGCTGTTTGTGCTGCCCGAAGTGACTTTAGCAATGCCGTACTGTAGCCTGAATAGTATTCTAATGCACAATATTTAAAACGTTATTTTTACAGGACTCTGGCATTGGGAGAGAATGGGTTTCAGCAGAATCTTTTGAAATTGTGTTCGTCCAAGTTTCTGCTGAAAATCAACCAATACGTTTATAGAGTCACATCGAAACATACACTGAAAGAGTATTCCCTGCCAAATTATTTTGTAGTAAACACAAAATATTTTTTTTTGTAACCACAATATTTTAATTGTTGTAGCAAAATGTTTTTGTGGTGAGTATGAAATATATTTTGCAGGGTGAATATCAACAAAATATTTTGTAGTTGTCACAAAATATTTTTTTTCTGTGTAAGTTTCAGTAAATTTAGATTTTGCAGAATGTTGAATACAAAGTTTTAATTCCTCCTTAGTTCTAAACGTACTTTATAATTGTAAAAGTGTACATTTTCCGGTAGATTTCGTTGATAAATAATTTCCCAGTTTTACTTCGTCGGAAATACCTCGCATTTAGGAAGGATAAATCAGTCACTGTTAAAAATGAAACCTACCTTTGTAGTATCTCGATTTCAGTGCCAATGTAAACTACTTGATTGATTTTCTGCTATGTTTTTTGACAAAATTTTTCTCATATAATGAAAAACATCACATATTTACATAGCATTTTACCATAATACTATTATGTAATAGCATGCAGACGGAATTTTTAGTAGTAGCATACTAGTTACTTAAATTCGCTAATCTGGCATTATAGCGAATTTGCATACGATTGTTGATCCGTATTACAACACAGTTGCTGGCGAGTGAGACACGTGTATCCCGCAGGAAATGTGCTGACGTGCTGTTTTCTTGAAACAACGAATCAGGCGCTGTGTGGGTACATGGTTGCGGAATGAGGATGTTTTCGTATTGGTCCAGATACCCATTCTATAGACGGTTGATTTAGCAAAGAAAACTACATGTATGGTTTCGTCACAACTTCAAACACAATAATATTTTCACTTGCTCATACAAACTTCCGTTCTTTATTTTTTTTACTTCCTGCTGCCTTTAAACTAGAGTACAGATGCACAGGCTCACTTAGACACTGGTGGTAATGTAAGCATAACTGTGTATGTCTTAATTTGATTGAACCTTGCATAAACAGTTCTCATGGAAACGTTTTTCATATTTTAGTATAGTAATGGTTTTAGGAAAGTTACGTGTATGAATTTACAGTTTACAGAATGTTAGTATATGTGCCTGTGTACGGGATTTGGGGGTGGGACTACGAATAGGCGCGAAAACCTCACGTAAGGTGTAAAAATGTTTTTGTTTAGCTGTAATATAGATAACGTTTGTTTTATGTAACATATTTCACGCGGAATAAGTTAAAACATTGAAGTTTATTTTAGAATTGTAAAACAAGTCTAAAACACTAATGATACAATTTGTTACGCATTCGGAAAGGAATACTCAGGTTATTTATGTCACTAACTAGTCAGATTTGATTCCAGGCGGCGGCGTCGGTCCCGGATTATCGCATGTGGGAATAGTGTCGGAAGCTGCCTTTGGTCGGCGGGTTTTCTCGGGAAACTCCCGTTTCCCCCGCCCCTCATTACCGTGCCTCTCCATACTCACCTCATGTCACCCCTCACCAGCGCTGAAGACCTCGATGTTAAGCGTTGACCAAAATCTCTCGCTCACTCACTAGCCAGATTTATACAATCTTTTCTCAGAAACAATTAGGTTAGCCCAGTAAAAAAGAAAATTTGTACTTTTACTAGTTTCTATGAAAATATTTGCGTAAGTTTACAGCATGTTTTTACTTTTCAAGGAACGTGCAAATATGCATTTACAAATAAATTATTGTACATTTTACAGTTTAAGAATTTTTTTTTGTAAAACTACAAAATATTTTAAAAATATGACATGCCGTCGAAGATTATTTTGTTTCACATCAAACAATCTGCTCAGAAAAATATATCCCACCAGTCCTCACAGGTATTTAGAAAATTTAGACCACTTTAATAGCCTGCAACGTTCTTGTTCTGCCCTGACTGATACATCTTTTGAGATTAATTTACAGGCTTTTTCTTAAAAAAAAAATACGAGTTTTTTTATTGTGTATTTAGTACAAGCTATTTTCAACATACGCATTTGACGGTTTTATGATACCTGCTCCCTTTTAGGATTTAAATTTAAGTAATAATATACGCAAAAACAAAAACGGCGTAAATAGGAAACCGTGAACGTGATGGCCTGCACAGGTCATCGAGTGGTGTATAGCGTTTCGATAGATATACATTTGTCAGTAAACTGTCACCGTGCTTACCAGTTGTATTCAAAAACCTTCGACGCCTGTATTGCCATTTAACAGCATCCTCTGTAACTTATCGTTTTGGAAAAAGGAGAAAGTGGGTGTTTATGCGGCATTTTATTTTAGGTAGGGACATTTTCATGAAGAATATTTTTAATAATATATTGACGTGTACTGCACACCACTATTTTTAAATTGCGCCACATAATGATGGCGTCACGAGTGAATGTTCCTCAGATGCGAGTTTTCGACGAGAAGACTACACACACCAGTTTGGTGACTTGCGCCTAGAAGCTACGGTGCAAAAGCGTTAAGGTCGCCCCGAATGTGGAAATATATAATTGTCATATCTATGGAGAAAAAAATAGCACGCTTATCAGTAATAACATTCTCGGACATCTCAAAATAGCCAAAGACTGCCATATCTGAAAAAAAAAAAAATACCAACCAGATTCGAAAGTCACGCAAATGAAAACACGCGTTGGACTTTTTAAACATACTTCCGGTAGATAAAATTATTTTTTAACTACCTGTAGTCCCACGGGGAAAAAATAAAGGTAGTAAAGCGTTGCGCCAAAGTTGAGTTGCTCGCATATATGCGTGATACTACATTACGTAACGCCAGTCAGCAGAACTTTTAGCGCTCCATCGATTTTTTTCTCACACACCGAAACGCTGCCAATTTAGGGTGTCACCACCACTAGACAGAGTTGGTTTGAGTGCCTTTATAGTCCGAGTACTCTTACCCTGTTCTTCATGTATGGAGTGAAATAACCAATTAGGGCCTAAAACATTTGCTCTAACGTGTGCACCATATTTGCAGGTATGACGTCACGCTTGGCACCTAAATGTTTGAATGCATTGAAATCTGTGACGTCATACTTCTCACATCACCTGGAAATACGTATCAGGGAACTGTAAGGGATTTTTTTTTCCTTTCTCATTGCAAGCTTCCTTAAAAGTCATAGGCTATGATGTAAAATAACGTAGTTTTGAGGGCATTACTGGAAAAAAATTTCCCTCGTATAGATACGATCTTATTCTATTTATATTAAGTTTATGGTTATTTCCGTACATTCGTCGGATACGGAACATAGTGTTATAAATGACTTGAAATTGTTGCCTTTGTTGGGTAGTGCGTTGAATAAATCACTAAAACTTTGTTTTCATACTTGTGAAAATTTTAAAAATTGTATTGGTTTGTGTCAGGGAAATGTGGAAATTTTCGTTACTACAATAAGTGGCCATCCTGTGTACGAAGAGACGCGGGCAACCGTATCTGAGGCTGTGACCTGCGGGTAGCGGGCCAAGGCCGCGCTGTGGACGCCGAAGTCGTCCTCGATCTAACCGCGGCTGTTGGGCAACGTCACCCGCGATCTGCCTCGACTAAGCGCGACCCGCACCTCCGACGACCTGCGCCACCTCGCGACCAATGTCCAGCCTCCGTGTCTCTAACTAACCCGAGAGAAATGTTTTATTTGAGAAGCTTAATTAAGGGCGTGGTCTACCGCAATTTTCATCATTATTATTTTATTTTTTATTTGTACCAAATTTTTTTTCTTATTTTAGACACAATCTGTAACTAAATTCGACTCTTATGAAATTTTTTTATCCCTAATAGTTTTCGCGTAATGGCTTGTTAAAGTCATATTTTGCACGTTCCCGTATTAACGACTACACTAAAACCAACTGATATACCAAACTCAAAAAAATCACAGCGGATAAAGACATTGCAGGCTACAATGACATGCTCATAAAATTAAATAATAAAAATTATTTGTATTTTTAGAAAAAAATATTGAAGTTTTTAAATTGTTATTTTCATTCTCAACATTTTTTTTAATTCAAATAATTTTTATTCTTAAATTTCATGAGCATGTCATTGTAGCCTACAATGTCTTTATCCACTGTGATTTCTTTCAGTTTGGTATATAAGTTGGATTTAGTGTAGTCGTTAAAACGGAAACGTGCAAAATATGACTTTAACAAGCCATTACGCGATAACTATGAGAGATAAAAAAAATTTCATAAGAGCCAAATTTAGTTACATTTTGTGTCTAAAATAAGAAAAAAAAAATATCTGGTACAAATAAAAAAAATAAAAAATGGTGATGAAAATTGCGGTAGACCGCGCCCTTATGATGGCCACTCGGGTGGGCGTGTCTTGCGCGTTTGAACCATGTAAGTTATGAAACGGTAAGGGCGACACAGCATGCGCATCGCCCGTGCCTCTAGACGTCAGTCACTGATGCCTCTGCGAGACATTCAGCGGTGACTATCATTTTATGACGTATAAAATGTGTATTGTTCTTGGCTATATCTTTTAGAAAGATTCTGCGCCAAGATTTTAAGGACCACAAAGGCACCCATTTTCGACAGCATGAAAATAAACTTTAGATTATAACGGAGGCACTTAGATTAGTATTAAAACGTGAGACGATCTTTGGATGAAATTCACAAGCAGACGTCGCTCACGTACGCCAAGTAATTTTGGAAAAAAAAAAAAAAAAAAAAAAATGTATCCGCCGAGGTTCTGCACACGCTCGGAACTGGCTTATGTTGTGCAGTTACGCACCAAACACGTGTGCAATATTTCTGGTGAACAGGTTTTATTGCGGGGCTTTATACGATGATCATAAAGGTCGAATGACTAAGTAGGAGCCATCATGAGCGAATTCTACGCACCAGACGTGGGTAGCTGACAGTACGTGCTAGGTGATTATAGTTTTATTGATGTATGCGGTTCGGGATGAAGTGAGCATTCAAAAAAAGGCCTGCTAGATTTCTGTTTTCACCTAGTTAGTATCTTTCCGCTAGTAACGGCTAACGTCTAACCTTTTCGGACACGTCACTTAATGTTTGCGCGTGTTAGATAAATTGTGCTGTCAATAGGAAAATATATTGATTGATAAAAAAAGTTTATTAATTATGTAAAACATACCTACGTCGATTTAAGTTGATTTTATTTTAGTATTATTGTATTTAAGTGGGAAAATACACGGAACTACAGTTGACAATTCGCTGCCAACCATACAAATATTAAGGTAAATTTAGCTAATGTAGAATTACATGAATAAACGGCTAGTGATAATTTTCAGTGGTTTAATCTTTAGTACTCAGTATATCCCGAATGACCTATAGCAAATATCAGTGTTGTGTTGTATTTGATTTTCGAATGTAGAATCTGGATAGTAACTTTGAAGGCGGCTGCCGCAATTGATGAAGCTCCTCAGAGAGTCCAAATATATTCACACTTCCTTCCCACAGTTAGAGAGAATGATAAGTTGCGGATAAAACGCTGTAACATGCTACACATTAACGTATATGATTGGGCGATAGTTATTTTACACGATTTATTTATTTACTGGCGACATACGAATAAGCAGTTTTTAGTAGTGGCTTGCCAGATTCTAGTTGGTCCAGTCGAATTTCCGTATCAAAATAATCCACTCTGCAGCGGGCCTATAGATACGAGAGGTTTTTAAATTTGCCCCTTGTGGTAGTCCACCGTATAGACTACACCGTATTGAGGGTTGCTCATCTTCAAGGAGGAAAAGCTTACGATATTGAGGGAATGAAATGCACGATTTTCGGAGGAATCGTTGGCGTCAGGGATAAATTGCACAGTTTGAGACCCAGCTAAGTGTGTGTGTGTGTGTGTGTGTGTGTGCAAAAGTCACATGTGGCAGAGGAAACCACTGCATATTTCATGGAAACAACTAAAAAAATAAATGCCAACACCGCTGTCAAAAAATGGAATTATTTAATGAGATAGACTGTACTAGCACTCTCTCAGTGAATTAAAGTTAATATTACCGGTTACCGTAGTAAAAATTGTGAAAAAAATTATATTTCATGTTGTTTTCTGCCGACACAGAATGATTTTGGAAATGAGGAATAAAACAATTTGTGTGTGTTTGGAACGCTGAACTTCCAGAATCTGTTACTTGAGGTGTTTCAAAAAGTGAGGGAATCTTAAGGGTGGGAAAGGTACACACAACATATGCTCCACCGACTTTATACACATAAGTGGCTTTTTACAGTCGCAAAGCACACGTTACGAAACCACTTCGTGGCATTGGCTTGCATAGAAAGTCTAGTGTTTTCGTCGTTTTTAATCAAGTGAGAGAAACGCGAATTAATTAATAATGTTTGCACTCATACGAAACCCACCGATGAAGTTTTTTTTAATGTATCCACTAATTTATCACAAGTTTTTGTGTTGGCTTTGTAGTTTAATTTGACTGATTAAAATAGCAAATGTTCTAGACGATTCTCTGAATTCCGTCAAGATCGTGACGGAACTTTCTTGTCTAACTTACGTCGATAATTATAACTTGCCCTTTATGTCCATTCAGAAGTAATCGGAGCTATAAGGCTGTGTGTGTGATCCGCATATTTTGTGTTAAGTAAAACCGGCTATCGTAAGTAGACTGCAATAAACATAATACTGCGGTTTTCAGATTTCGAGTCACTAAAGTAAAACTTTACAGTTTCTTTTATATATATATATATATATATATATATATATATATATATATATATATATATATATCCTATTGTAATCAGGAAAACTAATTGTATCCCACCGTTTTACAATTGCTGATGTTCTAAACGGCTAAGTATGCTTATACACTATTCATAACGTAAGCGTACACGCAACGGGCAGTTCTATATTGCGGGTGAAGCACTTCGGTTGACGGTAGAAGTCCCACATTTTATCAGTAAGACTACACAGTAAAAAAAAAAAAAGTACATTTACAAGGAAATTCTTGTAACGTAATTTCAGAACATTATCACTCAGATAATAAAAGTAAGATGTAAGAAACCTTTTTAAAGTGTTTAAAAATATCGTAAACAACTTTGGGAACTTGTAAAACAATGCTAACGAGCGGATTTTTTGAATTGAAACAAAATAAACCTAGGAGACCTTTCACATTTTACAAAACATTTCGTACTTTCACAAAAAATTTTTTGGAAACTAGTTTCCAAAAAAAAATTTCGTAACACTACAAGAAATTATTGTAAACTGAACCAGATATTAGCTGTAAATATACAAAATTTGTTTGTAGATTTACAGAAATGTTTGTAAATATGCAAAGAAATTTGTAAATTTACAAGATTTTTGTAAATTTTACAAAATATTTTCGTAGTGTTACAAAAAACTTTTTTGGAAACTGGTTTCCAAAAAACCTTTAATTTTTTTACTGTGTATCCATATGTTTTATGACTAACCAACACTTAGGTTGATAAAGGTACCCGTTGCCAAATACCAAAGCAGTTGCGGAAAGAGGAACTCAGGAAATAGTCGTTTTGTAAGCTTGAAATTAATTACGTCCAGTTTTGTGCCCACAATAACAGAATTTATTTTCGATATAATATCCTATCGTGTTTGCCAACCTGTTCTATGCTGACAACGTAAATGAATTTTAAACTGATAAAAATGTTTTGAGTAAATTTTTATTAAATACTCAGAAGAATACGTTTCTAAAGTCCTGTTAGTATTTGACAGAGTTCGTAGTCTTTGGCCGCGTTGTCTGAATCTTGCCTTTCAAAATTTAGAAGACGTTGACTATCCCGAAGTTTCGGTTGTTAGAAATGCCAGAACATAATAGATGTCTACGTTGACGCGGCATAGCTTCAAAAGTCAAGAATATTAAGTTTCCACTATTATCAGTACACTGTAAAAAAATTAGCATTTCTAGTATAGGAAGCCAAATTGCAAACAACCGACGTGTAGCGTCGTTTTTATCCTGTCGCTGTGTCCGCGTAATCATTCGCTCTATTTTACTTAATTTTTTCGTCTTGTGTTATCTTGAAGTTTATTTCTTTCAGAAAATGAGATTAATTCACTACGAAATATGAAGAAATTAAAACCCTAACAGCCGTTTAGCCTTGTCACGGAAGTAATGCGTTGATACACGTGAAGTTTTCCTCATTCCGTGATGTGAGCTTGCTTACTTCAGTTTGGCTACGAAACATTTTTTTTATTTTCCTTGCAATCTTAATTTACTGTACAAAGTCGGAAGCGTTTCGATACTGCAGGCACCCTTATCGACTCCTCGCTATCAGGTCTTCGTTGAGATAGAGCTCTTATCAGCGGCTGAATTTCCACGCAGCGGCGATAGCACGTGTTGGATAGGGGTCCCCGCGCACGATGTTTAAATGTTTTGCAGGGAAATCCGGGGACGTGTTGTTTCTTTCTTTTTCTGACGTTGGCAATTCCGCGTGCTGGAGATAAACACGGGGGGCCTGTTATCGACTCGAGGCCCGGGCCCTGCATGTTCGCCAGACTGCACGTACGCTTGCAAAACATTTCCCTCTCCGGAGTGACGGCACCGCAGATCCAGACTAGGGCAGTTTCTGGATGGATTGGGGAGGGGAGGGGGAAGCTGAAAAAAAGTGATACAAATATACGTACTATCTCGGTGCTAATCAACCAGCAGGATGCGAGGTTTGCTCATTTCTTCGCGATAAGGTGCAGCCTCGTACGATAGCGTCCGTGCAAGCGGGACGACCGTGGATATTTTTCAATACTTCTGCAACTTCCTTGTCGTTTTGTTTTTTCTCGTTCTTTGCAGTTCCCGGTACGCGTACCGTAACTATGTCGCCTCTTTCCTTACTGATGGGTTTTAAGAGCAGATGATTTTATTTGATGTCTATTTTTTTTTGCTCGATTTAAATGAATAGCGTTTTCGGCACAGATGTGCCTTTTCAATTAAATACTCTTCTACGGAAGAATAAAGAGCTGCATTTAGTTTACCCAGTGAAAACGTTTGGTACAATCGACAGTATGTAAGTATTAATATGGCCTCACGAGCGTATAAAACATGAATGAACTAAATATTTGGTTGACTGGGAGATTTACTTATTTCAACAAGAGGCTGTAATCCAGTTAAGGCCTCGCTCTTTAGTTTTGCAGTGGTTTAGAAATTTTTTTAAACGCAAATTAATACATATATCAAAAATTCATTCTAGCAGTTTTAACACTTATATATCGTAGTTTGTATCTGAAATTTTCTGCTGCAATACACCAAACGGATTTTTAGATTTTTTCCCCGGAAATATCATATATAAAATGAAGCAAGATAATTTTTTGCCAGAAAACGGTATATTATTTTTTAAAAACGCTCTGGTAAAATTGTGTTGGCACTATAGTATGACTGTACACAGTCTAAATTTTCTTCAAAGCATAATATTCCAGTTATTTGCAATTATTTGAAATAAACGAAAGGTCATGGCCTTAAATAAACATTTTGTTGGCTCAACAAAGTCAATACTTGACGCTTTGTAAATATTATTGGTTCAACATATTTTTTTTTTGGATCAGATACATAGGCCTACCTATATAAGCCATATACAAACTTGTTTATGATTGACTTTTTCCTCTGTTAACATTTCTTCTTCAAATTTTTTTTTGCGACGAATTTCTTTATAGGCAGGCCTAATCACAGACGTTGTAAAATGATATTCTCTTCACGACTAACTTCAGTCGAGAAGGAATTGTGTTTTGTATTCTGGCCTATCGTCGGCTAGCTAATAATGTTGTCGACTTTTAGGAGTTAACGAACTAGGTGATCTGGCTGGCACCACGTTTGCGGAATGTCTTAAAATATTTCCACGTGCTTGGTTCGTTATCGATTACATTCATTACTTACGAATTTGTTTAGTTTACCCACGCTGCTTGTAAAAATATAGTGTAAGGGTGTATTCCATGTGTCAGGTTATTAGTTTTAATTTAACATGCTGAAACAATTTGCTAAATTTTATAAACTTAGGTGATATAATACCTACGAGAACTTTATTAAGTATTTCCACGCAGGTAAATTCTTTGAAGAGTAAGTTTAGTTAATGCATAGTAAAATACGAACTAGTTTTATGTATGTAATTTCAATGCATAATTACTTATTTATATTTCTTGTTTTACTGCAGTGAAAGTGATATTGTTTGATATTTGTGCATTACTAAAAATATAGGTCGTTGTTTACACATATTTGAGAGCAGAAAGGAAGCAACGTAATGTTGAATCGTGGTAATTCATAAAGTGTTGCCCTGTGCTGAGAGAAACACGTTCAGTTATTTTCGATGTGAATCGAATCAAGATCTTTTGTCACTAACCATGGTGTTGTACTAATCATTCCTGATTTATTAAGAAAAGAATATCACATTAAAGTATTCTGTAGTTACATTTCTGTGCAGTAGGCCTATGCACTTTATATAGCGAAGCGTAATTGTAAAGAATACACATACGTAATATAACATTTCATATGGCAATTATATTTTACGACATAAGCGCGTATTCGTAAAATTCAATGTTTTTGTACGAGAAATTGTCTGCTGTTTCTCCTTTCTCTTTATTATAATTTGAATAATTGTTGCATTATATATATATATATATATATATATATATATATATAGACACACACACACTGTCTTAAAACCGAACCAGTATTTAAGACATTATCCTACCACTCGCTAAGAGTTTAACATAGCATTACCAACTATCGCTGGTTCAATGTAAAGTAAACACAACTAATAAACCACAAAAAAAAAAGATTTATTCCTTTATCTACCGACAATTAATGTAACATTTTACTAGTATATCAGAATATACATCATGCTTAAGCAGAACCACTTGTAATGTTGTGTCGACTGTAGCACTATTTTTGTATCACTCGTCACGACGGATTATTTTATTTTTCGTTTTTTTTTTTTTTTATATTCTGAGAAGAAAAATGTAAAATTTGCTATTATATCGTGAATTCTATTTATCTTGCGTTTCAGTGCAAAAATGCTAACACCACAAAAAAAAAAAAACAATTATCCTGTCTTTGAGGGGGGAGGTGTGGGGTGGTATTTCTTCGTCTCTACGCTCCTGTCAATGATTACATGAACTAGCATAGTGCGGACTTATCGCACTATGTTGTCGAGTTGGCGACCAGAATATGACATAGCGCGACAGACGAATCGATAACTCGACCGCAGGAGTTCGATTTTGGTGATTTAAAGCGCAGGTTCCCCATAAACCCTACCCACATACCGCCGAACTATTTGCCTAAAACATTGATGATATTGACTTAACGTTTACAATAATCGAAATACCAACGTCTGGCTAGTTACATCGTAATAGATAGGAGCAAGATTTTTATTTTTATAATTCCCAAAGTAACTTTTTTGTAGACATTAGTTACAAGCAGTTCATTGTAAAACAAATTTGCACAAATTTTTCTTATAAAAGTATTTGATTGTAAGTACTTAACATTTAATTTTTTCTCTTATTACAAGTACGCATACAAGTCTACAACTTGTAATTTTACAAACATATGCGTTGTTTTTATAAACAACCATTGTAGTTTTACAAGAATTCAAAGGATGTACCTTGTTAAAGTACAAAACATTTTACGTGTTGGGGACTCGGAGAACATATGTCAGCATGCAAGGATCTGTAGTCGAATGGGGCCGATAGCTCCCGTCAGAGCAAAGATCTTCTGCGAGGAAGGGCGTACAGTGGTAACTGCAACCTTGTTTGAGAGACAGCGACGCTTTGAGGGAACGTTTAAAAAAACAAGTGACATGTTGCGCATCACGACGCCACGCAGATCTAGTAGAGACCGCGGTCTGTAACTCGCTGAGCTATAAAGCTCGCGGGGCCTTTCCCATGCTCCCTCCTCTTCCATATCTCTCCGCGGTCGGCAAAAAATGTCCTCCTTCCCAACCCTGCACCGCTATTTTTAGAAGTGACGAGCACGCATTCTTGACGACACGGGGGAAAGGAGTGACCCCACGTCTCCCCCCTCCCTTCACCCAATCACTCAACCCTTGCTTTTGCGCTACGTGGCGACCCACCACCATTCAACAGATCATGACGGACCAAAAAAAAAATCCAGTGATGTCCCCTGAGAACTTCCTTCCTGATTATTTTTTATCAACTTTGGAACGGTCGTAACTTCCAACGTTGCGTGTCTCGCACGTCCCAGCGACATGTGAGCGTTTATTTCGCTTCTGAAGTGTTATGGTCACGCCCGTTAAGAATTTTTTTTTTGTTTATCAACTCGTGTCTGGTCTGCAGTGACGAACACCACCAGCCTTTTTTTTTTTTTTTTTTTTCGGGAGGCACCGTCTTGAAGGGATTAGATTGAACGAACGATGAAGCAAAATAATTTATTTGGGGTACGATGATAAAATTCGATATTTAAGTGGTTTTTGTGTAATGTGGTTACTGACTAGCGTGGATATGAATTCATTTTCGATTCGGTCTCGTCGACACATTACTCATGTCTAAGCGAACACGCTGTTGAAGATCGTCGACTAGAATTAGTGAGATTCCTGAAAACGGCGCACCAATAAATACACATAGAGCGTTTTGTAAACAGCGAGGTCATTAGATACAGTTACACACAACTGTAACAAGGGGCAAGGACTAGGGAAGGAGTCGGCCATGGCCTTTGTCCCATCATTCGCCTGGAGCGATTTCGGGAAACTATGCAAAACCGGAATCAGGGTGACCGGAACCAGATACATGTTACTGTACATGCATAATCACTCACCTTCCCCAAAGGTGTAACTGGATTACATTAACAGTGTGACCAGACTACATATTTTCCTTGCCAAGAATAGAATACTTCAGAAAATCGTGCAAATAGAATCACACAATAAGAGACGAGGATCATTTACATACAGACATACTTCTTTGAATTCCAGTGATCAGTCGATTTCGTTTGACCAAATTGTAGTCAGTTTTCTGCGGTCATACTGATTGAAAATATTGTTTCGCATAAGTTTTATTTTCGTGAGCATTTTGTATTCAGTGTTGGTCAGAAGAGATTATCTGAATAAATACAGACTCAGGCTGCTACGAGACACTTAGTACAGGCCTATAAGTAAATATTTCTTAAAACAAGTATATTCTCCATTAAGTAGAAATTTCATCACTATTTAAAAAAAAAAAAAAAAAAAAGAAGTTCTTTAAGCGCAGTCTTCACCTATCTACTGTAGCCACTATGTTCGTTATTCAGTTTATGTTTGTAAAAATTATCGGTATATGCTCACTAAAAATTCTGTATAATGTTTTAGAGATGTGCAATTTCACTGTAAATCGGCGAATGTATTGTTTGTGTCAGTGGAGTACAGCAACGAGATTTAAATTACTGTCCACTAGTTAGCAAGATATATGATTTTTAACATAATTATCTTTAGAGTGTAGCGTTAGTAGTATAGATGTAGTGCTGTTACGAGACTAACTTAAACTCATACGATACCAGACTAAGCCTCCAACTCGCTTTTTTCTTCAGTTACCTTGTTATGATCACCTTCGAAACTATTCCATATGTGCCAACGTACGAAAAAAAAAACACTTCGGGTAAGGACGTCATTGTTAAGACCCTACGCTCATAAAAACACTATTACCAAGCCCTCCAACATAGCTGAAAACGTCCTTTCCAGACCAACGAGAAATATGCGAAACTAGGATAGAAATCGTGCACTTAACTTTGATATGGTCTTTCTAACAATAAACTTATATGATCGCGGCGTTTGATACACGCTATTAACAATACTGTAAAAATGCTTTGACAACATAATGTTAATATTTATAAATAATGTTAGTAACTAATTATGTTGAAAATATTTGCTAGCAACAAAAGTTATTATTTTAAAATCATGCTAAATGTTATCAACAATGTTGTAGGCATTTTTGTCATGAACATTGTTACTGACTTCCGTTCATCATTCTTACAACTTTATTAGTAACATTGGTGTTTTCAGCATTTTTCACATTTGTTATCAACATTTCTATAAAATAGTGTACCATAGCTTAGAATTTGTTGAGAACTAGCAGATATTTCATTCACTACAAGCACATAGGTATAATTTCGTAAATTCTGACCTTGGCAGTGTAATCAGCATAATTACACAATATGTCGGACTGTAAATGTCCTCGTGTCTGGTATGCATTAATACTGTTATAACTATGATAAATATAAACAGCTATTAAGCCATTGGAAAGTAAGTCTGTATCACTTTCTCAAAGAATTGACTGTTCCGAACAGCATTAGGCCTACATGTATTACAAAAAATTTTCTTAGTTCAATATTATGGCATCTTATCAGTGCTGTAAAAAAACACGCGTTGGAGCTTAACTCCCAAACGTCATGGCGCGTAATTATTTTCGGAATTGAGTTAGGAACTACTATGAGCATTACGTTGGCAGATAGGCCTAGAGCTCTTATTTACGTCAGCAACACGTCACAGTACCGGGGGCGGGGATAAGAAAAAATACAGCCTTAGATGTATGTTATTTTTTTCTGAGCTGTTGATATAAGATTGTCGACCACGTGTGGGTGTCTTGCAACGTCGGAGCGTAATTACCATACTTCCGCATGTGTGTGTTTATTCTACTTGGAGACTATTTTTTTGTGGTAGTAACTATATGTTTGTGTGCTTGAGTACGTCTGTACATGTCGTACTTGTATCCTAACTTGTGTCACACATAGCTCGGCTGCCAATGAAGGCGTGTATCAGCCTGCATACATTGTGTCGTGTAAAGTTAAAAATTCGCGACCCAAGTTTTCTGTTCGGGATATATTTTGGCCGGACAAACCGTTGAACTTATTTTTGTTAACTTTGGTGATCGTCTAGTTTGAATTGTTGCATTCGATTGTATTTGGGAATTAGGTACCAACGTTTTGCCGAATTTATTTTGAACCATACAAATTTGTTGATGTGGCTAACAATCGCATGGACTCGGACTTTGCAATAACTATGAAATTAACTTTCTGCCGCATTTCACAAAACCATGGCTAATGTACATTGTTAGTTGCTCTGAGCTCTCTCTCACTCACTCTCTCTCTCTCTCTATGTATATATAATATACATACATATACAGTATATGCATGAAAGTATGTTATAAACATTGTGGTAAAGTCTTGCAATGAATATTTTGGCTAGCGCAAATAAATTCGCGATTGAAATTTTACATTAGAAAACACTTTGCGGAAATAATATTAACTATGGCTAAATGAATAATAAATTTCCAGCCGCAGTTTAGTAAAACAATATCGCAAAACTGTTAAATAAAAAAAATAAGTTGTTAAATATATTTCACCTTCAGTAGATTATGGGGTTATGACACAGTTTGCAGCGGAAGACCACAATGAACAAAACATTTCGCTTTGTCCCAACACCGTTATGTGAACCGTTCTCGAGAAAATGTATGTAGAAAATACTAACCCTTACGAGTAGGTAACACGCTATACACTGGGAGTTCAAGCAACACCATTATTTAGTGACTGAACTATATTAGAAACAGTTTTTTTTTTCGCAGATGCAGATATTAAAACGCACTCGGAATGTTATTGTTTATTTCTGCTTACTTTGGGTTACTTTAACATAGTGTTAATTTTCAGTTGCGAATTTCTTTCTTAAGGGTGCCGTCTACCCGCGTGTGAGACTCAAGCGCGACGGAGCAGTAAAGTAGACCTTGAAGCGCGCATCAAATGCCGCGTCGCCTCAACGAGCCAAGCGCTGAACTAGCGTGCAAGGTTCCCGCCGAACGGTTTTTACTATGGGACATTAAGCGGTGACCATATAATTTTGTTGGTGGAAACTATGTAGCAAAGTTCAGTGCATATCGCAATCTGAGTTTCACATACATCTGGTTAGTACATTTTGAAATACGGCAGTCTGAAAAAGCCCGTTTTTAGCCATGTTGGAGGGCTTAGAAACATTGTTTGCAACGAGCGTGGCATCGTAACAATGAGGATCCGACATTGTCTGAAGTTTGTTTCCTTTTCTTACGTTGGCACAATGGGCACACGTGGAATATTTTCGTAGAAAAAAATATCTGTTTACGAACACACTGCAACGCATTTGAAGCGTGGGGTCCGCCATAAGATTTGCGCCAACCGAAAACTTATGCAACTTGACCTAAGTTTTTTTAAGAAGGAATCATCCTGCAAATTTTGTAACATACTTTCGTGAATATTTTGTATATTTTTAACGAATTAAACGTCAGTGACGTTTAACATTTGATAATACATCATTACCGAAGTAATTAATTTTTGTGAAATTTACTAAAGATATACTTAAATTGCGCATCGTCCTGAGGATTCTTTTATTGCAAACTTCGACCAATATTACTTACTGTATATTATTTACTTTGAATGTTTTAGTATTGACATGTGTGAGTTATTAACATGGCTATTTATTTTCTGTTATTGTGTTTAAATATCCAGAAATGTTAATGTAATTTTTTTACTGTGCAGCAGTTTTAATGACCAGCATTCATACCGTCTCTTTTAACTTTTTTTTATATTTTTCAATTATAAATTCCGTAGAAAAATTTGTAATATTTTTATAAAGTCAACCGCTTCGTATACCATTACTATATTTCCCCGTTCACGTGGCAGCCATGCTAAACCGTTTTTGCGAGCCGTGTTGCAGAAAAATCTCAATAAAAATATTTGCAACACTGCAGCATTCGGTCGCAACGACAGCTCAATTACTTTTGATTGTTATTTTGAGAATATTTTTCTGTAAAAATTTCAGTAAGCACAGTAGAGTACCATGTTTGTTTGGAAGAGTATATTTCAGAAAGTTCCGATATTTGTGTCCGCGTAGGAAGACCCCAATTTATCGAGCGTCCGGTCAAACGCGATAACTCAGCTATTCCAGTGTTCGCTAATATTGCTCTACCATCGTGGCTCAGTGGTAGAGTCGTTGACTTGTAAGCCGGAGGTTCTGGGTTCGCGGCCCAGGACTTCCACTGGATATTTCCAGTACAAATGTCGTTTACATTTGTACTGTTAATTGGCAGAAAGCTTCAAGTTAATGTGAAATGAGCTAAGGTTGGGCGGCAATAAAAAAATCCGCTAGGTAAGGCCTCCATATAGGAAGGCTTTCTTCAGTCTTCCTGTATGGAGGCCAGCCCAGGGGGTTTCTCCTTGGGTGAGGAGGAGTTTTGCTTCTGTTAATAGCAAATTAAATTTTCGCCAAAATGGTAAAATGTTTATATGGTTTTTCCTGTAAAGGTTAAGTAGTAACGGGTAAATTGATGCAACACTACAATTTTACTTGTTGGTTTTCTGTAAATGCCAACGCATGGTTGTGGTTTACAAATCTAGGTGTTATTTTTGGAGTTACAACCTAGAAACCAAAAATTCACGTTTATGATACACGCGCTGCATTATCGTAACTATACAAGCTGAGTTTCAAGTGCATGTGATTTTAGTGCATTAACGTAAAGGTAGACGTTTTGAGGTTTCAAGTAAAAAAAAAATTGACACGCGATTACATAATTCGTGCGGCAGGCACATAAACTGGAATGGTGATAACTGAGCATATATTATGTGTGTGTTAATGAGGGCACACGGTGGGCGGATCTGAAGTAGTCAACACCCAGGATCTGGGATTTTTAAGGTTGATAGTCCTTAGCCCAGTACACACTATCCTTATTTGTTATTTCTCTATAAAATTCCTTTCTTAATTCTGTTCGTTAACTTTGATTGACAATTAATAACATAATTCTGTAGCAAAACTTCTGTGTTGTGTTAAGGTTGATTCTACTACATATTAGAAAGAAAATGCATATTCTTATGGGAGAGTTTGGCACAGGGAACATTTCTGCCACTAGTTTCGTTTCTATCGCTAAGATTTCGGATAAATACGAAACCGCAGTAAAATTATATTTAAATAAACTTAGAATATATAGAAATAATTTAATTTTAAAATAAAAAAAAAAAAAGATTTCGCGTTTTAAATTATCAGCTTAATGTAACTTAAAATTAAAATTCAGGAAGACTCTGTGATTGGTCAGTTTGGTGCACTACCGATACCAGCGCTCAAGCGGCAAGCGTAGTTGTGATGTTGGTTGTTGTATTCCATGAACTGCAGAATTCCTGAAAACAGTTTCACGTATAAGACTTGTACATAGTTGCAAAATAAGTGAAAGTGTTTTCAAGAGGTGCGTGTACAGTAGGATACAAGAATCTTGTTTCTATTCAAAGCATAATGACAACTACTTGTGTACTTCACATGCGCGTGAGTACATACAGTACGTTGAAAAAATATGACATGATGTTCTGCCTGTCAAATTAAGTATTTGTGGGTGAAAGGGAGGAGCGTAGTTCCTATTTACAATGCCACAGTACTACTTGTACTGAATTAGACCTAGGTCCTTTTCTTTTGCCGTTGTTTGTACCTTGTTGTTTAGGCAAACTAAAAAACCCATCTATTTTACATTGAGGTGAGTGGAGTGACATATATTTGTTTCTTTAGACTGGTTGTTTAATGGACAATTTTTTTATAAACAAATACGAGTGATTGTAGAATTTGAAATATTTGACGTAGCCCACTCGGCTTTATCTGTACACGAAGTTTATTCACTTGTTTAATTCTACATGCAGCATTTTTTTAAAATCCCATACGTAACTGAATACTTTTCCGTTACTTTAATTATTTCATCAATGCACAATAGGTAAAGTGACGACAGCTGGAAAACAATTCAGATTTTTTTTTTTTTTTTCGAAACGAAGATATTATGTTTCGAAATGTTTGATCTATATATTTGCAATAATAGCATATGTTATAAACAAGCACCAATTATAGAATCATTTATCATTTTTAAAAATTCTCTGCGCGTTTTGTTGACGAAACTTAAAGTTATATTACATAATTTCGTAGGAGTTACCGAGTGCATTTATGAAATCCTAGTGCTGTAAAATAAAAGTATGCTTGGTATAAACATTTCTAACTATAACAAATATCAAGGTTTCTTGACTTCTTCTTTGTCGACTCAATAAGAAGCCATGGCGTAAAGCTATCAGTTGCGTAGCCGTCTTAGCTCGCACAGCCCTGCCAACACCTGAACGACAATTCTCCTTTGCATTTCTTTACAAGTTCCGCACAGCTGTAAGACTTGTAAAAGGGGTGGAGATGTTAAGAAGTGTTTGTGCGATTGGCAAGGGAAGGGGTGGTTTCAGGAGGCGTGGCCAGGCGGTGTGACGCCAGGCACCGGCTCCCCTCCTCCTTCCGTAATGAGTTTAGCAGCTGGAGCTATCTAGCGGTGAAGCGTGGGAAACATCACGACTCTCTTCGACTCCGTGTGTTTTTTTATACTTTTTATTGCACTCGCGCTGCTCTTTTCTTCTCGCTCCTTCTCGTCCCCCCTCCCTCCTTACCCTCGTCTATCTGTTCGTCTCTCCTACGCGCACTGCCATCTTTTTTAATTGAAATTTTTATCCGTATCCTGCACCCGTGTTTTACATTTCAAAACAAAAAAAAGAAAAAGAAAATACCACAACTTCGTGATGTGGAACACTGAAGTCACATGTTGCATCACGGATCAGAAAATAAAATAACACGAGAGGACTGCGTGGGTAGGGAGGAGGGATTTATGTTTTGGTGAAGAGTGGCGCGGTGACGTCATACTAGGGCAAGTACTAGTTTTTTTTTTTTTTTGTCGTCGTGGCTGAGTCTCTGGGCGGTGTGATGGGAAGCGAGGAGAGGGCATTTAAATATTGAGTTACATCTGCACATGGCCCCGCGCCGCCTGGTAGAGTGCGTGTATGTATATGGTAGGTGGGGAGGGGGTGGTAACAGGTGGAGGGGGGCGTTGCCCTGACGAGATCTCCGCCAGTCACGTGTTCCGTTATCTCACGCACCCCTGCGCCCTCGTGTGTGGCTTCACGGAACTTGCTTCTGTAGGTTGTTCGGGATAAAGTGAGCTCTGAAAACATCAGTTGATTCCTACATTTTTTTCCGAAGCCAATATGGATAAAATACTCAGTGACAATCCTAGAAAATAGTATTTGCCAACTTTATAAGTAAATATTTATCCACAATTGCTAATTCGTTACGCGTGATCTTTTGCCCCGCAGTTAAATGCACGAGGTTCCGGCACCAGAGATTGTGCCTCAGAAGTTCGTAACACGGAAAACTATTTTGTTTAAAACGTTGGCTAAAACTATTGTCTAGGATTGCTATTTAATTTCCGCAAACTGGCTTCAAGAAACCTACAGTTATAGATTAATGCTTTTAGCGTTAAATTATATACCACGCCATCTTAATAATCTAGTTGCCTTATTGCTCGTATGGTTGGGAACGAAATCACGCAGTATAGATCCATCTATTTCCCTATTTAAATACAACCGTACTGAAACAAAAGGAGCCGCAAACGTCGTAATTATATTTTATATAAAAATATATTATTTTAATCAAACTATGTAGATTCCTACTGACCTCACAATTTATCTTGCAAGCGCAAACACCCAGTGATGTGTCCAGAGAGGTTAGACATTTCCCTTCGTTAACAGTTACGCGCGGAAAGATACGAATTGCCTGCAAATATAACTTTATCAGGGCTTTTTTCTGAGTGCTCACTTTATTCCGAATCACCTATACTAGTATTCGGAGCTGCAGTTCATAGGCGTGCACAGGGGGATGCCCTCCAGGCTCGTTGATTGTAGGCCTCTTACGTATTAGCACCCACTGCGTCAGTTCAAATTACCTTTTACGTAGCACTCCTGCTATCTTGTAAAAATATACTCAGATGACAGATTTATAATTGAATAAAGGAGGTAAACAAATCGCGATATTTTAAGCTTAAAATGTCCCGTCTTGCTCAGTTGAGACTGAGAAAATGTCAGACAGTTCATACTTATCATATTTTAGCTACACCTGTAGTGTTATTTTAATTTTACCAAGAGACTGAGGCACACCTTGTAAGGGTTTTGCAACCTCAAATCATTAACTCCACTGCATTATTGGAACCCTGGCTCTGGCTACCTCCGAATCAGGTGTCGTCGTTTATGAAAGTTAGTAGCTACTGGTTGAGGGCTTGCAGTAGTGTATCCTATCCTCTATAAACGTCCGTAATAGAGTTCAAATTTAAAACTTCAGAAGATTTTAGAAGCCATAGCAAAAGTGAGAAAAATCTACCAATACGAGATAAAATGTTCACCTTATATGTTGTTTGAATTATCATGACTCTAGACTTACATACGTATTCATAGCTATAAAAAAAATTTTCCCCCGGTGTCAGGGTTCGAACCTGCAACCTCCCGCTTGGTGAGCTAGCACCTTACCTCAAGACCATCTTGATTCGTTGGTTAATATCTTCTCTGCACACATTAACGCTGTCTTTAATTTTATTTTGTTAACAAAATGCGTACAGTAGGATTTTATTTGTGTATAACTATGCAATTCCTGGGGAACATGTGATTTCAGACAATTTTCCTAGAATTTTGAACAAATAAACTTCTTGTAGGTTTACTAGGAAAGCCGTTGTACTTTCACACCTTATTTTTAGAGTGATTAATGAATTTAAACATGACATATGGTGGAAAATACATAAATAAGGCGATGATTAAATTATTTGTTGCTTTTAAGAAATCATACTTAGTCCTACAGTAAAATATTTCCAACACATCTATGTGACGACCATGTCTGGTTAGTGCGTACATTTTGAGGTACGGCATTATTTGATGTTACATTTTCTTTTCGTAATAAATAAGTGTGGAGGAAAGGTCGCATATTAGATGGTAGGATGTGATAATTTTGACTAAATTGCGTTTGTCGGACACCGTTGAGCATTGCGACCACACCACCTGCAGGTTTAATTATTGACTGTCCGTTACCATATCGATCCATGGGTTCTCTACAAGATCGCACAATCTGTATATTGTGTTTATTTCTCGCGCTGTTTTGCTTATAATAATACGTGGGTGAAAGGAAACTAAAAAGTTGTAATTAATCTTCAAATATAAAGATTTTGTTCAACAGTACTCGGAAAATTAAAATGAACATTAACTTTGATATAAAATAAGCGTAGGGTGCTTGATATCAGTTGTCTTAAGAGGGATTGACCCTTCGTAGCCTAGATCTATGGTTTTTCTTGTAAATCAGGGAATATAAACATTATTTTAAGTTTTTTACTTTAGCATGACATAGTTTATAGTTACTTGAAATTTTTGTAATATATAAGTTGTGAATTGTTACTTTCGTAATAAACTGTAGTCGCTCCTGTAAATAAACCACTTGTTTCCTGTTACAAAATAATAAAGATATTTAGGTCGTAACCATTTCTGAAAATTGTACAAGTTTTTATCTATGCCCTGACATGTCAGAAATGTTGCTAAATCCACTTAAAAGTTATCGAAGAAAAAGGGATCAGTACCCCTTAATTGTTTATCGCTAGCTGTTCGTAAACGTAGAGCTATCAAGAGCACCGTTCGCTTTTTCTTTACAATTTTGGGTAATTACTGAAAGTTAAACTGAATCGTGGAATATCTTTCGCTGTTGAAAAAATCTTTAGGTTTAAACGTTATTTTTAACTTTTTAGTTCTTGTTACTACAAAAGTGTGTGTTTTTTATTTTTAACTATTGTATTTATTTTTTTAGTCTTAAAATAAAATGGGAGATACATGAATTATTTAATAATGGGTTAAACTTTTTCTTAAACTTGATACTTAACCAAGCGTATTTAATTTTAATAGTCTACATAGTACAGGTATTTGCGATAAAGTGAGCACTTTTTAAAACCGTTTTACCTAGAATAATAAATACGAAGTATAATATTTTTTTGTAACCACAGACGTGAACTTTTGTGTACGGTGCAATCAGATTGTCACTGATGTGGCTTGTTTACGTTTAAAAACGGCATAAAACTCCATGTAATTTGAAGTTTAAACAGTAACTAGGTTTTCAAAAGTGCTCACTTTATCCCGAACCGCCTATAACAACACTTTGCATCACGTCTATGTGGCGGTGACAATATCCGTTCCGTTTTAGGATTGAAAAAATATCCGAAAAAAAAAACAGTCAATTGAAGTTTGTGGTTTTAACGAAACCACTTAGTTTTAGGGCCGATTTCTCAATGTCTGATTAAAGTCTTGATTAGCTAAACCTGTTGATTAAGTGGTGATTAAATCTGAAGTGTTTCTCTACGTACTTTAATCTTATGTTTAGCTAAGTATCGGTTAAGGTAAATGTGGCAACCATGCAATGACGTATCAGCTTATGATTGGTTGCAGTGAAGCTTTTTATTTAGTTATGCTGGTTAGCGGTGCTTGTATACGTAATGGAAGAAAATAAGCAGTTGCGTGCCGAAAATTTTGTTTCTCTGGAAACAGAAATGCTGATTTTTCTTGCTGAAAAAATACGTCCTTATCATAGAACACAAAAAAACTTATGCCGTAACTTGGAAGCAGAAAGAAGATGCATGGAAGAAAATCAAGTAACTTAGAATTTAATTCATCTAGGAACCTATATGTTTAACATAACCTACAAAATTATGTAACATTAACATAACCTATAATAGGTATTATAATATACAAAAGTATTTAAAAACATGTAATATAATCTATACATTTATATTAAAAACTTTTCAATCCTGATTCCCTGATCAACGTACGTTTAATTTTTACCGAAGAAATAAAAATATATATCTGAATACCGTTACCCAAGATACGTAGTACAACGTACAAATGTGTGTTAACATATCTAACAAAGGTTTGTTGCAATATAATGTATGGAAGTATAGAGACGTCATACAAAGGCATGTGACATAACCACCAAATGTTTTCACATAACCTACAATAGAATATTACTTACTCGAACGCACAAAAGTTTATGGGATGTGAATAAAACATGCAATAAACTAGTACACACTTGTCTGTGGTCACTTCCAGCTATCCTTCAATTTTTTCTAGTAGTACTAGGACAGTATTTTTACTCAGGCGAAATTTCATAACAAATTCATTGTCATCTATTTACATGTGATTTGGGCATTCCCGGAAAAGTCTTGGTCTGTTTATGAAATCTACTATTTCTTCATCAATCCGCCATCGTAACCTAAAAAATTTTAATTGTTTATATTCTTGTTTGTTTTAAAAGTACTGTTTAACTCTGTAATCAATACCTCTTCTTATGATTAAGGTTACCGACTGCTAACCCATTGCTTAATCTTAATCAGTACTTGAGAAACCGGACCTTAGTGTCAACAGTTCGTTCTTTCTTCCTTGGTTTATGTTATTGTGTACTGTAATATTAGCCAAGCATTAAAACAGAAATACAGTACTATTGTGGCGCGTGCTGTTGAAGTCAGGCGTTATATATAGTATAAGTGATAAGGAGTAAAGTGAGCACTAAAAAATAGCCCCGCTTAATTTATGTGTTCAGCCAATTCGTATCTTTCCGCGTATAATGGTTAACATTGGGAAATGTTAGCGCGTGTAAGATAAATTGTGCAGTCGGTAGGAAACTACATAATTTTATAAAATAAATTTTTATACCATTAATAAACACATATGTCGAATTCAGTTAATTTTATTTCGGTATTGTTGTATCTAAATAGGAAAATACACAGAAATACATTCGGCAATTCGCTGCCAACCGTACAACAAATAAGGTATCTAATGTTAAATTATGTAGTGATTAAAAGTTTAGAATAATGATTTCGGAAGGTTTTAAATACCATAACAGTGCTAGCAGACCGTTACTCGTGGACGTCAGAAAATCGATGTAACGAGATAATATTTTTTCCTTGGAAACCTAGTTACCAAAGAAATTCCTTGTAAAGGTAGTTCGTGTACAAAATACAGTTTTGATAATAAAATTATTTTAATTATTAACCTACAGATGTTTTTACCTTGTATTTCTGTTTAGACGTAAAAAAAACTCATCGAAATATATATTGTTTTTGCTTCTTCCGTGCAGAGTTCAATGACTTAACTTTCTTAATTTTACTTTTTTCTGGCAAAATTGTACGCAGAAGATGTAATATGTGTGTAACCGTAAAATTTCATACAAACCCGTGAGTTGGTTGATTACACACTTTTCGTGTATAATGAAACTCCTCAAGGGGAAGTCAGGCGGCAGTTATCACCTCGGGCTTAGGGACGATGATGTGCGTGGTGAGTGAGCTACAGTCAGCCTTATAGCTCGCGCTCTCCCAGGCTGGTTGTAGTACAATAACACGCATATTAGATCTGCAACTATATGATATTATTGCACGTGTCGAAAGACAGTGGACTGAATTACAGATTACATTATGTACTTTCCTCCTTTACCTTTATACGACTGAGAGCCGA
Source organism: Medauroidea extradentata (assembly GCA_003012365.1). Classification (NCBI taxonomy): domain Eukaryota; kingdom Metazoa; phylum Arthropoda; class Insecta; order Phasmatodea; family Phasmatidae; genus Medauroidea; species Medauroidea extradentata. The sequence goes on along the minus strand of PNEQ01005038.1, from coordinate 85,409 downwards.
AGACCTAAAATGCCATGTTCACCTTTTTTTTATCTCTTCGATGACATACATTAGGACTGAAGTAAAACGTGGTGTCTATAGCTAACAATTTTTCATCCTTCGTGTAACAGGACCCTATTCCCAAAACAGTTATTTACGGAGTGAGAGATAAATTTTGGTCGGCGCTTAAGAGGAGTCCTTCGCGGTGTCAAATTTCCACCTTTGACGCGTGGTAACAGCGTAGCGATAAGAGCCAGTGTCCCACGCTTGACGAGAAGCATATCGCCTCTATTCGCAGCGCGTCAAACTGGCGTGCAAGGTTTCCGTTGTAGTCTTTTTACTATGGGACTTTAAGCGGTGGCCCCAATATTTTATTTTTGAATAGTTTGAATTAAAGACCAACGCATGCTTCTCGTTTTGCACTTTACGAATTCAGGTAATATTTTCGGAGTTACGACAGTCTAAAAAACCCGTTTTTAGCCATTTTGAGAGGCCCGAATATCATGTTTCTAACAAGCGTGCTGCATTTTTGAAAAAATAGAAGCATGGTTTCATGTGTGTGTTCTTTTCGTAGGTAAACATAATATGAATAACATAAGCGGTTTCGCGTAAAAATGAATGCGCGTGACACGCTGCAACGCCGTCCATGCGCCAGTTGAGGACTTCTCTTAACATCGAGGTCTTTATCGCTGGTGACAGGAAGTAGTCTAAGTACAAAGCAGCGCCGGAATGAAGGAACCCGAACAGCCTTGGTGGGAAGCGAATGGTCTGACAATTTGGACACCGCGGCCCCAGTTAGCTATGTATGAGGACGGGTATTAACGCAAACAAAAATTTATAGAAAATGTTGCTGGTGACTCATGTATTCCGAGTTTGATGCGTGGGAACAGCGGAGCTGGTAAGAGCCAGAGTACCATGCTCGACGAGAAACATATCGCCTCTATTCTTAGCGCGCCGAACTCACACGGCAAGGTTTTCCTTGTAGTCTTTATGGGAGATGCAAAGCAAAGTGGCTGACATCTGGTGGTGAACTTCTGAACCTTCGGAATGGTGATACCGACTGCAGACGCTATATTGTACACGTGCGTAACGAGGCTATTTAATGTCTATAAATAAATGCTAGGTGGCAAAAGTACTGTTCTTCGTTGTAAAAATAAAAGGGACTGTCGATGTGTAACAGTGTAAAAATATCGTTACGAGTGTTGACATTTTCACACATCGCAACTTCTGCCAATCTAATTGTATTCATATTATAAGCAGTATTCTCCGAACTAATTCTGTATTACCTAAGTGTATTTTCTTTTCCAATTTCTGTATGTATTGTAGTAAACACATTTCTTTCATTATAACTACTTTATGTAGAACTAACGAGGTTAGGCCTAACCTCATCCATTCACTGTATACTAAATGGTTGAAATGATATAGTCGTAGACGTGTATATTCATTTGTACGCGTTAAAATACAAACTTAGTATGCGTGTCTTATTAAAAATAATTTTCCATTTTAAGTTAACTTTTGAAAAGTAGATTTTTTCCTACAAAAAAAATGTTACAAAAAATTTTCCGGAGCTACGTTTGCAGAACGTTTCGTAAATATCTAGTAACGTTAAAATTACAAGCTCATAATATCCCTTTTTATATAAAGTATTAGTCTACTTGCAATCACGATAATATGAATATGTTGTAACAACAGCATGAACTAACCTTCAAGCATTATGTAACCTACAACCATTCTAAACGGACAGTTTTCGTGCGCACAAATTTTAATCAATTTTGTAGTTTTCCAAAAGATTATATTAAATTTAATTTTCCGCATAACAAAATCGTTTACAGCTACATTCTCTCCATGCGTCTTTATTCCGCGTTGCTTTTAATGCACACTTCAATGAATAAAATGGGATATATTAAATAATTTATTAAATATTTTGTATTAAATAGTTCGTCGTGTTCAATATTGGTTTTATGTACATTAATTTAAGCCTGCATTTATCCATACGAGCCCTTAAAAATGAAAATAAACGCGGGTTTCCATTGCCACGCATACGAAAAATACGTTTCTATCAGCATTCCGGCCGTCTGCAAGGCGCGACAGTGCTGCTCCTAGCGTTGCTTTCCATCTCCCATAGCATGAAGTAAAGGCCAACGCATGCATCTCATTTTGCACTAGACGAATTCACGTGGTATTTAAGGAGTACAGCTGACTAAAAATAGCCATTTTGAGAGGCCCGAAAAACATGTTTCTAACGTGCGAGTTGAATTGGTGAAATTATAGAACTGTATAGTTTCCAGTGTGTGTTCTTTTCGTTGATAAACGTAATATGAATAAGTTGCGGTGACACTCTGCTACGCCGTCCATGCGCGTTTAAACATCTCGGGGTGGGCGGTACCGTGAACATATTACCATGCGAGGCAGTTATCTGCACCGTAAACCTGACGATTATGTACTGCATTGGTCATGTCGCCGTTGTCAAACCCCCTTCTCGTGATAAAAGCAGCCGTCGAAAAGTCTTCGGCGCAGGAGTTTTATCGCCCGTCTGTCTTCCCCTCCTCCAGAACTTCGTGGCAGCCTTTGTCTTGTCGTCGCGGCAAGGTGCGACGATGCCTCTCTCTTGGAGCTCCCACATGTGACATGTGCGGTCCTTTGGGTAGGAGGGGGGAGATCCTAGACCCCAGGAGGAGGGGAGGGGAGGGGTGGAAGATGACGATGATACTGCGTCGTGTGAACTGGGGCATACATAAGCCCCGCGGCGTGACATCAGCCGTGCGTACGACGCACACGTGTGTATATGAGGAGGGGAATGGGGGTAGGTTGACGTTCTCGAAAAACCATCAAACAAGGAACTTCAGAGTCTCGTAAAGACACAGGCTGCGTGTAATGTCTGCGAATGTGCCCGTAAAAAAGCTGTATCACATACACAGCATTCCTCCCCTCTCCTGATTCCTCGGCCTCATGCGAAGACTTGATGCTTATGCTTTACACGGACGTTTGGAATATTCTCGTACACTTCCCGTGAAGAAACGGTTCTGTACTTTTGCATTTTAATCGCTGTGGACTGTGATAAAATATTTTTTTGACAAAATTGATTTCCTCAAATTTTTTTTCTCGAAAGTATCACGCCGGTCTACCGTGAGAAGTCCTGGGTTCGAATCATGGCACGGACATGGATGTTGTGTTCTCACTTTACCCTCATCGGCTCTAAGACCTCGTCGTTAACGGGCCGTAAAACTATCTCACCTCGAAAATATCGCGTCGTAGTGGAATATTGTGGGTTATTAAATTTTCATAACGGTTTTATGTATCACAAAAACTAAGGCAAGTGTACGTGAAGTATTATCACTAACGAGCATTATACAAAAAATTTTCGGTGACAAACTGAGGCATTTATTCTATTTGTTATTGGTGGCTCAGATGCAGTCTATGCGTCGTACAGTATGGTTAATAAACACTGCGTTTTGATTGGACTGTGTGTGAAAATGTTTCGTAACACCTTGCTCGGATATAAGCAGTATATTCCCAGCACATTTCCTCTGGTGACGCGTGGGTGAGATATGTATATTTCTAGGCTCATTGCTCGTTCCGATGTGAATTTTTTAACAGTTCAGCTAACTTTGCATACTATACAATTTATTAGTATTTATGAATATCGACTTCCGGTTGCGGGTATCAGCGAATGTCTTGGAGTGAATAATTGGGGTGGGGGAAATAACAGGAAGAATATCCCGAATTTTTTGGAAAGCTGTTAGAATAATGTCACCACTAAAATTTTTGTCTTGATTTGCGATTAAAAAGAAACGTTCTAACTTACCAAACCCAGTGAGTGTATACAGGTTATTTGTGAACTCAGTGTCCTAACATCCAGGCAACGTTTCGTTTGACCAATTTTAATACAGGATAAAAGCGATTTACACTTTACATGCGTAAAATTACAGCGTATATTCTGACTAGTAGTCAAAGGTTATGGCCACGGTCTATGAAGGTAGAGGTCTTGACACTGAGGAATAAAATGTGACTCCTTTCTTGTCGCCGAGCGCTAGTAGTAATTTGGTGGAAGATTTGTCTTGTTTTTGTATTTGGCTTAGTTTAAAATGTGAAGTTGTTACCGGAATTGCGAGTATTATATCGAAGAAAAAAATGGGACATAATTTTGTATTGGAACACATTTTTTTACAACAATAAAATTTAATTTTTCAATATTTTACATGTAGATACACATTGCAACGATTCTAAAATTTTGTAGGGCACGAAATATAGTTTTTGTTCGAATGTGTTCACTAAAACAATAATACACAATATATTTCTTCAGACTACTTTTATAAACAGTTCCACACATACCAATGCATTTATGGACATGGTACATGTATATACTATATCAGCTTACCTTATTAACATTATTTTATGTAAATAATTGCAAAAGTGTTAAAACGCGAGATGTAAACAAGACAAATCTTCCACCAAATTACTATTAGCGCTCGGCGACATGAAGGGGTCACTTTCACTTGCTGGAGAGCATACGCAGTGTCAAGACCTCTTCCTCTTAGACCGTGGTTATGCCATACAACTCCTGCGCCTAGAGAAAAACTGCTGTGCCATCGTGCAACAAGTTTTTTTTTTACCATTGGGCTACGTCGATGGAAATACCCAGTTAAAAGAGACACCGGCTGTCAAAATGTTTCCCCGTACGGTGCACAAAATTATTCAAGAATACATATTTCCAGTGGATTATGAGACTGTGCTGGAAATTAGTTTCACCTTGTCGGAGTGGGCGTTCCACATAAATACGTTCCGTTCTAAAAATTTTTGTCTGTAAAACATTGACCCCTATCGGCGCTTTGCTTACGGTTTAGTCCATCAAATTTTAAGCTGAACGCTTAATTTCCCAAATATCGTGCGCACTGCAAGTAATAAAAAGTGTAAACGTAAAACAAATTAATTTATCCAAACATAAACAGAAGCCGGATGAGCAATTACAATAAAATTCTCTAAATGGTTTTCCTTTGTTTATTTATTTGTTTTTAAAGTGCAGTCCGGGGAGGGTCGAACTTCGTTTTGCGTGTCTCTACACGGGCACGGGAAAATAGAGGAAGCGAAGAGCGAGGATGTAAAAGAAAATAGGTGGGAGTACGTGAGCCCAGAAGCATGATTTCAACCCTCCCCCCTTACCCTGACTTGCTCTCAAATCGCAATTTCCTCGAGTGCACGGCGAAAGCGGGTCGGCAGGTGCCCGTATAGGACGGCCTGTCGGAGGAGCGGAGTTCGCGGGAACGTCGCAAGGGATGCTGGGGGCAGGAGTATCAAACTAGCGTCACCGCGCTTTTGCGGGAGGAGAAAGGGGCAAGTTACGGCGAAAACTGGGGAAAGCGATGGAGGGGGAAGTACGGCGAAACGACGCAACATGTGGCCCTCGCGGCTCGCATATACACCTTGCAGCTTCGGCGGTACGACCCCGTGTGAGGAAAAAAAAAATGTACGTACGACACCCACCCTCCAGGGTGACACCCCCCTTTCCTCTCGGCCTTTCATGATACCACGCTTCTCCACGCACACGTGCACACACACGTACGTACGTGCCCGGCTGAGACACGGTGGGGTCCCCCTGGATAGTCGTGGGAGGGTGTCCCGCAGCGCAACAAGGGCACAAACAAAGGCTCGGTTTCAGTCGACATATTTCACTATTTTGGAATTCTGAGATGAAAAATGTTAAATATGCGATTATACCTCAAATTCTATTTACATTGCGCTACAGTACAGACCTCGCGTTTTAGCTGTTAACTTATAATTACGCCGCAATGGAAATTTTTTTTTATATTCATAATTTGCCCGATAAATTGCGGCGTAATTATAAGTTAACAGCTGAATATCAAGGTCTGTACTGTAGCTAAATGTAAATTGAATTTGAGGTATAGGTCGCATATTTAACACTTTTCTTCTCAGAATTCCAAAAAAGCTAAAAATAATAAAATTCAATATGGCGACTGAAACCGAGCCTTAACTTAAAGGTGGGTTCACAATTGATAACAGAACAGTAAGTATAGAACATATGTCGTTCGCAAGAGACGAAGTGGTCGTGGTCACAGAGACGCTGACATAAGAAATTGTAATTTTTTTTATGCGGACGCATAGGGCAGCAACCAATCGCAGCAATTCTGAATGTCCGAAATGTTGGGTTAACCTCCAAAATAATAATAAAAAAAATGCTAGTAAAAAACTATATTTTTATATTGTAAATAATAAGTTCCATGCATCAACGAATGTTTCAGATTAATCGAAAATTGTCATTGGCTAAACATTACAGTTAGAATTCAATTGTGAATTAATTTTCCACAAGGCTTCTGGTCTTGCACAGTTTCTTGAGTTATACATATGTTATGTTTCTTTATTGTGAACCAATCTTTACTTCCGTACCCCCACTATCAACGAAACAACTCACACTCCACACTCTTATCAGCGGTTTCACTTTGAATGCCACGGAAGTTTAACCTAATTGAACTGGACTCTCGTTTGGGAGGGATACGGGTTGAATTCCCGGCATGGCCATCCATTTACCATGGTTTTTTCCGAAATCGTTCCAGACGCAGGCAAATTATGGGATAAGTCCTTTGATAGACGCCGTGGATAATTGCTGGAAAAGTTGGCCTAGATGCATTGATGGTAGAATTTTTTTTTTGTTTTTATGAGACCTTTTTTAAATGCTTAAGTGTAAGTAAAGGCAAAAATTTTAGTACTTTTTAAGAGCCTTAACCTTATGTTTATAATAAGCTGGCTGTGTTTTTCAAACGATAGCGCAAAGCTTAAAACGTATGGGTGCTTTATAGATAAACATGTTTGGAACCAGTTTAATTTTTCCCTATTAAAACGATTGTGTGCATCACGCTGCAGCACAGTACTTACGCCCTTTTAACCTCGCTATTCTAAAATACATTAATAATATTAGACAGAAGCAGTGCTGGTGTCGGGGGCATATAAGCCTCTCTGGTTAGTTCAGCCCAGTACAGTATGTTTTCTGCTAATGTATTTCAGGGACCGTTGGCGACCTGGCACCAGGAAATTCAAGGGCACTACTCAAATTTATTTTCGGGGGGGGGGGGGTTACGTAATATAACTTATTGTAGTTATATTGGATAATAGAGTTGTTTATCCATAAAATAACTTAATTTTAGTAAAATTATTGTATATGGCCAGGTAGATTGTTTATGAGTTAAGGGACTTCCGCATTTTTTACGTTTGCGGAACGGAAACGTTGACGACGATACGTCAGTCAAACACCTTATCACCTCTAGGCGCGAAGTTGTAAACTAGCGTACAGTGTTTTCGTAGTAAATGTTTTTCAGTGGAACTTCAAACGACGACCCTATTACTTAATTTGTGGAAAGTATGTGGTAAAGTCCAATGCAGGTTTCTATTATTTTGTTTTACGATGACGGTTGCTATTTTCTCAGCTTCAGCAACGTGGCAAACGTAATCTTTAGCGCTTTGCAGGAGCTTGGAAATCATGTTTTTAATTAGTGGATGGCATTTTTAAAATCATAGGGACTCAGTTTGAAGTGCTTTTTCGTTTCGTAGGTAAACGTTTTTAATAGAAAAAAGCACTTTCCGCACCACGGTTCACGCGCCAGGTCCACTAACGCTTAAATATTCAAAATTAAAAAAAAAGTGGGGGGGGGGCAATAATATACCCTTGTCATCTCCTGTAGTTGCGCCTCTGAGGGAATTGTAACCCGACTTTCCCTCTGACAATGTTGGCAGCCGCACTACAGCACTGGACAGAAGTGACCGTAGCTCCCGATGATGGTAGGCGCGCTGTCGCGTGGCCGGTTCTTCTCCTCGGCCTCGGAGGGCCTGTTTATGGCTCCGGAGAGAGAAGCTGCGCCGCGCAGCAGATGCGCTCCCCACCTCCTGCTAGGAAAACTTTTTGTCACACTCCGAGAGGAGAGAGAGAGAGGCTAGCCGAGGTGAGGTTTGTTTCGTTTTGCCTTCGTCGCCGTCGTTGCCATGGCGACACCTGTTCCCCGCGATTAACTTTTCACGGGGGCCGCACCTCCTCGGGCTCGAACCCGGCAGGTCGCTCGAGGACGTTTGTTTGTCTACTGCTGGTGTCTCTCTATTGGCTGTTCACTTCCGTTTATACCGTCTCTGTGCAGGCCTACTTTCCCCCATCCACTGTGACAGTTAGTTCAAAACATTATAAAAATCTATCCTCAGGTCTTGTTAGGTTAGAAAACCGACAATAACAAATAAAGTAACTATGCGTGCACCGTTACTAACCAGCCAATAGGAAGATAGCTAGCGGAGCCAACAAGCTTACGTTCTGCCTGAGGACGGAGGGAGGTGAACCGGCGGCTCCAAGACAAAAGACGTGCGATGACGAAGTCCCGAGTCCCCGCAGCTGCCCGCGGGACTCTCCCGCGATAACCAGCCTCTCTTTATTTCTGAACATCCGGTCCGCGCATCCATCACCGCGAGCGAATTTTCACCGCTGTTTACCAACCATATTGCGGATTCGGGTTTCCCGTGCGCCGTAAAAAAAAAAAAAATAACAACCACGTTGGATTTCGGGCTTCCCAACAGACTTTCAAGGTCATTTCTTGAACACAGAAGGTCTCAGACATGCAACTTTTCATCCATGCGCCAATCACATGGTACTGAGAATTTTTAGAAGTATACTATACAATTTTATCACTCCATTGCTGTTTACCAGAGTTCGTTGGTACACCCAATGTTTACATTTACAAAAATGTAGATACTGACAGAGATGGTAGTGGATTTTTAACATTTAGCTGGTGGATGTTCCTGCTATAAGATTTCTTGAGAACTAGATGAACCCCGTCCCAACCTAAGAGTCTAAGAGAGATGATGATATATGTGATTCTGGATTGCATGTCGCGTGGCGAACGATTTTTTAAACTAATAGAGCCCTCACACTCATCATCTTCAAACTGCAGATATCCTGTCACAATGTTTAAATCATCAGTGTTCCATTTGGTTGGAAGCAAGCTTCGAAAAATTTGGGGAGGATCCCCATATTCGATTTATGTACTATTTACTTTTCCATTAGTCTCAACTTTATTATGTAAGTTATGAGTAGAGATGCAGGAATTTCGTGAATTCATTTGAGAATACTTTTGGTTTCAAGCTCTGGTACACATTTTTTTTTTCCGAGATATATTCCTGTTGTTGGAGGCTACTACTGTGACTTCTAAATACAGCGACCAGGGATTAAAGACAATTATCAGACGCCACAATACGGACTAGAAGACACTTTAATTTGCATGGAACGTACACTGTACAGCTTTACAACTGCCGTCATACAATTTTGGCTTAAGGCCTGTTAGAGATACAATTGGCCACTCACTGGACCAGAAGCTAATGAACAAGTGGCAGAACTGTGGAGTCCAGCTGTCAGGTCGTTGAACCAACAACATTTTCGCGTCTCAGCTTATGATCAAGCGAGGTGGCACACGGAGGACTCGGATTTGAGTCATGGCTCCGACCATCCTGATCTCTTGTTTTCTCGAAATCGCTTCAGATGATTACTGGGCCTATTCCGCTCCCAGTTCCTGTCTGTCTCTCTAATGACCTCGCTGTCGACAAGACGTAGCCCAAAAAATAAACACTACCTCAACTATGTACTAATGGGTTTTAAGCTATTTAGATGTAGGTAGAGTATGTTCCTAAATTTTTTTATAGGTTATTGGTGATCATACTTGTCACTTATCCATTGTCTTGTTAATGATAAGAACAAAGATAATATTAAATATCCGTATCTAAACTGCAGTTTTACAAAATGTACTGATAGCAAACATCTTACTTGCTTATGAGAATAATGCTGGTGAAAATGTACTTGTAAGGTGCCAAATGATGTATGTATTGTCTTCGATAACGAGTCTTTGAGACTCTTGGGTACCAATAAGATTCAAAATAAACAAATTGACTTACGCGCAGTTGCATGGAACCGGGAAATGCAAACGTTTTGTGTCATTCGCGAGGATGCAGTAAATGTGGCTGTCTTGGGATAGAGTATGTCGCCATCGTCCTTATCGTAACCTTGCATCTGCGCCACCAACAGGACGCGAGGAGGAAGCCGTGGGAATAATAATTGTCACCCGGCATGATGTCAGCGTGCCGCAGATAACTGCAGATACCCCACCGTACCCCTCGCTCAAGATCTCTCCACCCTGCGCCTTTTTACAAGCAGGACGGGAGGTGGCTCGGCAGAGATAAACGCGGAAAGTCCGGGTATCCCCCTTCCCCCTTTCGTCTCGCGCGTGTCCGGCCCGAGTCCTGCACACATCCTCTTGACGAGAGCAGACGAACCTTCTAGACTGTGGGAGGCTGCATGATATGTTTCCTACTTTAGCCCATCCAACTTAGCTAGTAAGTGAACAAAACTCTATTACATTAATATGCCGTGAAACAATGCATCTTAATGTAATGGATAAGTGCTTGAAGGTGAATTGATGCTGGCGGCATAGAAAACCCTAGAAACTGATAGTAATGTATACAGTGAACCACAAAAAAAAAACAATGCCAGAAGAGCTGTCAAGAAAAGTTCAGTGACTAGTGGGTTGGACTATACCACAAAACTTGTTCTGTGTGCCAAGAAGTCAGTACGGTACCAGCGCTCTCCTAGACACACGGCCGTTGATACAGCCTCTGTCTGTATTGGCTGTTCATTAGAGGAAGCAAAAAATTTGAACACTTATTTTTATTTTTCCACTTGTTCATAAGTTGTGTATGTATTTCATTGCTTTTGACGTTAATCTCTGATGCCAACATAAAATATATTATTAGTGCCTTTAATTTAAAGTGCTCACTTTACTAACAACATTTTAAATCCGAAAAAATAATTGGAACGAAGGGGTTCATAATTCTCACCCCCACCCCTAATCCTCAAATTAAGGTCATGCTTGCTACTTTTTCCTCCCACATTTGGGCAAAGAAAGGCCAGTGAGTGTTTTCACGCTGTCAAATGAACCTATTTCTGAATAGTATATTATATTTATACTTTGCTGCAATTGTTTCTACATGTTTAGTAGAAAAGTTGCAGTTTCATAAATTTTGTGATAAGCTATGTGTTTTGACTTGAAGTACTGCCCTCTAGTTTATCAGTGTTGTTTGTATCTTACAGAGACTTTTTGCTTTGTGCTGCTTATGTGCAGTATGATAGTCATGCAAATTTTTCCTCATTGGTGAATCAGAGGAAAAATTGTGTAGGGTAGCCGGGCCTGACATCTCGTCAACAGTGAGATAGTTACAGATGGAACCAATGGTTCAGACAGATGATGGGGTTGGGGGGGGGGATAGACTATCACCTTTAGTTAGGAACTATCACTGCATGCTATACATACATGTCTAGGGGATGGAAATAACGATGCATTTGTCAGGAAAAGAAGAGTAGTACTCTGCTGTGGGTGGAGATAGGTCTGTATTCCTTACTACACCCATTACTACCACACTTTTTCAGTTGGCTTTCCCTGGGGAAGTGGGGATGACCTCCCTTGTGGATGATAAGCAAGCAGGCCCCATGTGATAAGCATTCTGTTTTCTTAGTGTTACTCTGGACCTTGTCATCTGTGCAGCCAAGAACACGCCAGCTTACTGAAATACACACCTCATAAAGAGTTTTGCACCATTAGGATATATGAGTTTGTGAGTTGTTCATGACACAAAAAGGAAGTATGGGATGGAAAAAGTATATTGAGAATACCTTGCCTGTGTCAAATAACATAACTTACATGAAACGGGCTTTTGGCATTGTTTTCTTATGTAAAAACATTATGAGAATGCTGATTAACTATCATCTGGAAACGACTAAAAGAATTGGAATAAATCTGAAATTAGCACTTCAAAAACATTTCTTATTTTATCAAATGGTAAATATTCATCACCATTAAAATACCTGGTAAACTAAATACCACCAGCAAGAATTCCAGCCCATAATAATAACACTTGCCAAAAAAGTTTTACATAGCCACAGTGAAATTTTTCCAAAACACTACAGTTATATCTACAAGTTCTTGCCTGTTTATTTAGGTATAGAGAACAATAATAGTACTTTGTAATGTACTGGTTTTAGCCCTTTGCTGAGCTACAAAGGAGTGTATTGTAAATATTCCCAGTAAAGTTTTATTTTCCATAAAAACCTTGCCAAGTGAAGGCAGAATCTAAAGACTAACTTTTATATTTTAATTCAGCAATAAATTTTGTGAGTACTGCAACTGAAAAAATTACAATTAGAGAGCTTTGACAATATTCCTTCTTGCTGTTGCAGTCATGCAAGGTGTGCAACAAGACTTTTGCAAATGTTTACCGCCTGCAGCGACACATGATCAGCCACGACGAGAGTGCAGTGCTGCGCAAATTCAAGTGTCCGGAGTGTGAGAAGGCATTCAAGTTCAAACATCACCTCAAGGTCAGTCCACATATATATATATATTTGAGCTGTTGCAACAAGTAATCTGTTTAAAACATTGCAGTGACATTTGTTGTTTCAATTCATAAGGTTGTAAAACAGTTCTGGCTGCTTGTTTGTGGGCTATTGTGTCCTTACTATACCTTAAAGAGTGAAATTTACATAAAATTTTGAAATGTAATCTTGATGTGAAAAATACTGTGGTGTGTTTGGGATAGGCATTAGCGGTAGCTGGGGCTCCGGGGCAAATTATTGAGATGGTGTCCTTTATAATAAGCCACTTCAGCAAGAGTTCACACATTTATAAACAGTACCATACAGTATACATTTTAAAATAAAACTATGTCTGTTTTCATGTTGGACATAACTGAGATAAAAATATGTTTGTAAATAAAATTTCACAGACTTTGGTGTAATAACAAGTTTCACTGCAGTACAGATAATTAAAAAAGCATGTAATTGTGGTTTTTCTTTGAGGTCATGAATTTTCTCTAGAAAGTTTATGTTCTACCTTATCTGTAGTACTATTCATTAGATTTTGGATGCTGCATGTTAAAGTTTTTATTTTTTACTTCCTTACAAAGATTTTGTACGTGATGCAACTTTTGAGTGAATGCTTTCAAATAAAAGCATGCAATTCTGACTTATGTTTATGATCACTTTTTGCTTATATTGCACTGCATGTTGTACAATAATTTCTGAAAAGTGTGTGCTTGAAAATATTTCCATACAATATTAGTGCTGCCATAAATAGGACCTATTACTTTATAATCACAGAAGTATCAACAGTCAATCCAGCTGTTTTGGCCATACTCAATTCTGCCAATCAATTCAATTTTTAAAAGCTATGGTAGTAACCAAATACATACTATTTTTATATTCACTGATTGGAATGCTTGCATTTAATGTTGAAGAGTGATGTATTAGTATCTTGAAATAATATGTGAACAATATAACAATATTCTTGGAATTGCTGCAGTTATTTTAGTGGTGTTGGGATTATTATGGTATAATCTATACTTCATAAAATTTTTTTACTGTACTGATGTTAGACTAGCCGTTATGATCACTGAAGTCATAAGACATGGTTTCTGTCACCTGGGATGACTAGAGACGGTTTTCAGGAATTATTTTACTCACGCTAGCCAAAAAATATGTGGCACATTACCGACAAAAGCCAATTTGCAGGGATTAGTGCAGTGTATAGGTGCATGGAAAACCGAAAAATTGTTACAGAAACTACACATGGTGACTTATATTGACCATTGTGGTTATGTATTTGTTAACAACATTGGTAGTTGCAACTGCGTTTGTGAGGACTTGGAGTTCGCACACCTTAAGAATGCCTGATTGTGAGCATGTGTTCTATGTCATATATTTATCGATAAGTGGGGGAAAAAAATAAAAGTTTTACTTAATAACTTGCTTTTATTTTCATTCTCCCCCTTATTGATGATTACATGACATAAAGCATGTGCTCAGGAACAGGCATTCTGAAAAAGTGTGTGACATTCTAAAGCCATTGCAACTGCCAGTGTTGATGGTCAGAACATGTAACCACAAGGGGTTAAAATCGAAAAGGTACCGTGAGTAGTTTAACAATTTTTCAGTTTTCCATGCGCCAGTCTCTTCAAATGGTTACTATAATTTGTCGCTGAAAGCTGTAATCAGATAAATAATGTCTCGAGTTGCCCCAAGTGTTTGAATTAACCCCTAATAAAAGAAGAGTATGTAACTGTACATCATATGTGGTTTGTGATTGCAATACTCAAAGACAGAGTGAGTTGCTAACTTCAGTAGGTACGCCAATGTTTTGATTTGTAAAACAGTAATGAAAATAAGCAGTTTCTTTGTCCAAGTAGTATTGTAATAATCTTCCATTTTGTAAATGTAAACAGAAAGTGTATCATGTAACTCGCAAGCCACAACCAACTCGTTTATTAACATTCCACTTACACAAAGAAATGACAGTCCGCCTTTTTGTCACATTGCCCCACATTCACTGCCGCCCATGTTGCCAACCTCTCGCTCCCATATTTACTTCCCTACTACAGAAAGTACATACACATTACCGTAAAATGGGGTGACTTGGGACATAGTGTATATTTTCTATGTGTGTAAACAGGAAGTGAATACAAATTTAATTCAAACATTCATAATTTGGTATATATCCTCTATAAATTTCTTTCCTCATATATGTCAACATATAGAAAAGTGTTTTCTTATGTCCCAAGTCACTCCATTTTACGGTACTATGCATTAATAATTAAACTCAAGCATCATATTGGTATATGATAATCTCCAGTGTATCGTGGGAAAACTGAGAATCTATTTCCTTTAATTTTTAGAATCAACCACTACCTCTCACTGAGGTATTGTAATTGTTACTTGATTCTTTTGAATTGTAAATATCTTTAGGACCGAAGATATAATGATGTTTCAGAGCATAATTTTCCACTTGCAGTTGAAAAAGATATTAACCTTTCTTTCTATCAAGCACCACACACAGTGACTGTTATCAATTTAGGGGAAAAAATAATCACAATATTGGAGTTCATAATGGTTCTTCAGAATTAACAACTCAAACTGTTGTGAAGACTGACTAACAACACAACTGATGAAATTAAACACTGCCATTTTACTCATACGTTATGTTATCACTGTGGCAATGTTGCAATTCTGTATTGGAACAGGAAGTGAAGTTTGTTATGTTCAACAGCAAGGCTCATCTTATGCTGAAGCAATGTTTTCTCCTTAGATGCCAGGAAGATGCGACAATTAAGTAAACAAACCACGTTGCAGATGATGTGTCAAGGTAAAGTTCATGGAAATTTTCACGTCACTTCAGGTGGAGGTGCACTTGTGGCAATGTTGACAGCATCTGTTAATTGCTTCTGATAGAAACACTTTAACATTTAGAGGTCATTTGTTCAAGTATTCTTCATGAAAACAATGGTAATGGACACAGTTGTTGGTAATGGAATATTTCTTCTACTGTTTATAACAGAACATACCTATTTCAGACAGTTGACAGAGCATTTGTGATGGCCAGATCAATAAAAGACAGAGCATTTGAAATGTTTTCAAAATACCAATACTACCTATATTTAAACCTATTTCATATGTACCATAAAATGGGGTGAATAGAAACAAACAATTGCTAGGTAACACCTTTTGCTTAGAAAAAAATTAATTACTATAAAAGTACTGTTTGTAAACTCTTTTACTTGCCTACCTAAAAACATAATTTTTAAAACAGAATTAATACAGAAAATTTAAATTGTGTTTCTAATCACCCCGTTTTACGGTACCAAGTATGGCATAAAATTGACAAGCATAACTTGAGAGAGGATGAGACTTTTAAACATTTGTTGCAATGGGAGTTTACAATTAGATTTTATTGTTTGTGGACATACGCCGTTGCATATGTCCGCAAATCAATAAATTCTCAGCATAACATCTGCTCCACATAATTGTATCATACAGGAACTTGCCAGCATGCATTAGTAAGTAACTAAAATGTTGGTAAATTTCTTTAAAATTATTCTGACAATTGAAGTACAGCAGCTTAAAAACTATTTTGCTTACTATAATATTCTTAACCCAATGAAGATAAGAATATTCACAACCCTAAAATCTTTTATAATACTAATACTAGTACCCTTATGCTGTACAAGCTGCTGAACGTAATACGGAATAGTTTTACCATCCATAATGCTGTAGTAACTTCCGTCTTTTATGCTATGCCTGTAGTTTATTCACCTGGCTTAAACGTATTTTAGTAATTAAAATGTAGACAACTTTAGATGTTATGGTTGAAAAATAAGAAAAAATCAATTTTACGTTGTACATACTATGAAACATTTTTTATTTTATTGTGACGGAATTCTGTAATCTGCGACAATAGTTAAATAAAAATTGCAATAATCCTGCATGAGCAGTTTAGACAATGAGGGGTGAAGGGTACTGTTTACCTCTTTGTCAAGGTAGAGTTAAGTGTGTCAGCCCGTGAAGCGCAGTACAATATGCATAGCTCATTGGAAACTGTCATAACGGTAAAAATTAAATTTATACGAAAGAGGAATGTTTATACATAATTTGCGACACTTTAAATTAATCTCGACAGGTTTTTTTAAAATACTTTATCAAGTATTTGGCAAAACAAACTGGATGTTTCAGGAACAATCCTTTTCAAGTTTATCAGTCACAATAATTTCCATGCTTGTTTGTAAGGAAATATTAGTAATTTGGTTCAAACCAATTTTATAACTGAATAGGTACATAAAACTTTGATTTTAATGTGTATGTAAAATAAAGATTACAATTATGTTAAACAAACTTATCGAAATTTATTGCATACAATCAAAGGAATTTTTGTGATGGATAATGGATAAGCTCGAAGAAGAATTTTTTTGCTAAAGTCAAAGACTTGATTGCATTTTAAAGTTAAAGTGTCAAAGAAATAATTCAAGAATTTTTTTCACAACGGTACAAGTTATTTAAATTCAAATTGTATTATTTCAGCAGCAATTTTTAACGAGCTGTGCATATTGTACATTCAGGTACAGTGCTCCATACTTGAGGGCAATGAGCATACATCTCACTGACAACACGGTGCGGCCTGACACGTGCATTAAGCGTCCATATTTTGCGTGTCGACAGACTATTTGCCCTTGTCTGAGGTCAGCCTGTTTGCCTGCTCATGGTTCCTGGCTCATTAGTGTGCACTGAACTAACGAACTGAGCCACTCAGGTGTGTGTGTACGTGTGTGCATTGTTTTTTTATTCTGTGTGCCCGGTCGCATGAGCAGCTGAGGAGAGGTGGGTGGGCGGGCGGGAAAGGCTACGTGCAAGCCTTTATTTACATTGATAATATCCGTGCAGGGGGCCCCAACCATGATGAATAATGCAGGGGGCAGCGCTCGGTGTCAGGACGCCTGGGAATGTGTACTGTTGTGGAACAATGTTGTGATTGCAATCCACCGGTGATGGTTATTAGTGGTGGCAGCCAGTCACATAGTGATGGGGAGAGTGTGCATGTACGCAAGTGTACAGGCATTTAGCTATGCTGCATGATTCTGGGACTGCACTTTGCATGTAAATAATATACTATAATAGCATATTGTTACAGTATTAATCATGCAATATTCATCATCATTTGTGTATGCGTTTCATTCAAAACAGATTGACAGAAGTCCTTACTTTTACAAGTGCAATATTTATACAGGTGTTTTATATACTTACAACTAAACAAATTGAAATTGTTTAAACATTGGTTTAGTGTAATTTTATAATGGCATGAATCAGTACTTACTCCCTGTCAAATAGTGTTAGCTATTTTACTGCTATTCAGAACATTAACTTCTGAGACGATGAATTTAACTTATGGTAAGTTTTTATACTTGCACTAGGCTTGGCAAGGAACATAATAATGGCCATAGTACCCAAGAACATTAAGTTTACTGATAGTAAAGAAAGACAGTTCTATAAATTAAGATTTTCAAACTATTTCACTGCTATTAATGCTTTACAATACATGTAGCTAGCCACAAAATTGTATGTTATTTTGTTTACAATTTATTTGTGTTCTCATAACAAAGACTGTAATCTGCACGTAAAACGATGTGTAATAAAGGGTAGCTAATGCCTTATGTAAGTCGCACAATATTCAGTGGCAATAATGTTAAACTTTACCCATTAAATTTTGACTACAGTGTTTTTGTGTGACTTTAGCTTTCAAAAGTAGAATATTCTAACTTTATGACACTTTGATTTTTTACTTGCACGTACATGTTTTAATTAATTCATGCTGTTTAAAAAATACCTAATGTAATATTATGTTCAGTCAAACATCAGTTGAATGAAAAGGAATTTGCTTTTTTTTTTTTTTAATAAAGCGTGCTAATAACCATTCTTGTATAAATTCACTTCAGTTTCACTTTTTTTCTGTGTGTACTTGAAATTTTGTAAAAAGTATCACTTTGTTTTTGAGGAAAATTTATGTCAAGTTAAAAGCTGTATTTTTATCTTAGGAGCACATCCGCATACATAGTGGAGAGAAGCCGTTCGAATGTGCTAACTGTGGAAAGCGCTTTTCCCACTCTGGATCATACTCCAGCCACATGACCTCCAAGAAATGCCTCGTTATGAATCTCAAGGTGAGAGACAGAAACAGTATTTTTAATGAGCATGGTATCTGAAAAATGACTATCTTACTTTGTTGGAAGTGTTTTCTTTCCGTACATGGGCACAATCTGAATTGTTTCGCAATAAAACATGTTTACTAACACACTGCAACAAACTTAAAATATGTTTTGTAGGAAGGGCCCTAAACTGCATCATTACAACCTCCATTGAAAACATAATGCATTACTCTTTGCTTAAATGACGTGGGATTGTAAATACTATTAAGAAGAAAAATATTATTTAGGCATGCATCATAATGCATTAAAATTAATTAATTAATCATTGCTTTGCTAAGTAATTTGAATTCTATGAGACTAGTAATGATTTGCACAAAATTTTATGTTTGGAAATAGACATACTCATTCTGTGTTTATGCAGGTTGGTCGTGGTGGTCGTGGAAGCTCCCTGTTAGAAAAGTGTTCCTCGGCACAGCAGCGTGGTCCTGGAGCCAGCAAGAGAGGAGGAGGAATCTTGGCTATTGGAAACAACAACAACACCAGCATTAACAACAACAACAATTCTGCTTTCCCGCCCATCTTGCCCAAGTATGGGGAGTTCCTGCCCCGTGGGTACCATCCTCCCCCAGCACCCAGCCTCAATCCATTTTACATGGCCGCTGCACCTACGATGCACCTCAGCTCTCCGTACAAGCTGCAGACATTGAACCACTTGCTTGAACACCTCTCCGCAACGTCTCCTCCGCAGCACCAGCCTCTTCCACCATCTCTACCTTGCTCCCCGCCAGTGCACGAGAGAGAGGAAGAATCTATGGAAATGGAAGATGAGGAAGTGAATGTGGAAAGAGACGAGGATGATGAAAAAGAAAGGACCTCTCCGGGTAAGGACTTGGAGGCTGTGAAGAGAATTCTGGAAACTGTGAATGCAACGGTGACCAAGCAGTTTCTGGAAGCTAACATGCAGAAGCTTTCTTCACCATGCCCCAGCACCATCAGCACAGCTTCCCCTCAGCAGTATGTAGACTCTGCTGCACCAAAGTCAATGTCGTCCCCCTGTCCTAGTCTGACCAGTGCTTCTTCACCTATTGGTAACACCGCCCCAAAAATGTCATCACCTTGCCCTTCGTCACCACTTGATAACACTGCAAAAAGGGAAATTCTGTCATGCGGGCAATGCTGTAAGAAATTTGTGAGCTCTTTGGAGCTGGACCATCATGAACGGTATTTGTGTGAAGGTAAGAGTGAAGGACTCGCTGCGAAACTTGAAGAGGCGGTGACCGTAAAGACGGAAGAACTGTCAATAAATGGAGCCTGCAGTGGCAGTGATGGCGTGACGGAAGACGAAGGAGAATCCATCACCACTACGGATCACATGTCCGAAGATGGGCGTAAGGTGAGGGTGAGGTCACTTATAGCAGACGAACACTTGGTGGTGTTGAAAGAACACTATTCATTGAATCCTCGCCCCAAGAAAGATGAATTGTCAAGAATAGCTGAAAAAATTGGCTTTTCCGTGCGAGTGGTGCAAGTGTGGTTCCAAAACACCCGTGCAAGAGACAGACGCGAAGGAAAACTGGTTCACGTACCGTACGCCCCTTTGGTGACAATGTCATTACCCTGTGAGCAACCACTTGATCTCTCGACGAAAAAGTTCTCCCAGCACTCAGCGACGTCTAGCCCGGCCAGCTCTCCTACGGCACACTCAGATTCTGGTGAGGAGGCCATGAACTTATCTCGCAAGCCACCATCTCTGCTTCCGTACCAGCATTCCTCGTGTTCTTCTTCCCCATCTCCTCTGTCCTACGATGGAATCAGCAATGGTGGGAGCAACGGAAGTCGACTGGCTCGTATTCTGGCACAACCATCACACCGCTTGTCGAACGGTGCTGTGAGTCTCATCTCGATGGATCGCCTTATGTACCCTCCAGAGGCACAGATACCACGCTCACCTTTACCCATGTCTGTGTTTGGGCTGGCTGGACTAGAGAATGGGCGAGCTTGCAGTTCAAGTCCAAGCTCCGATAGACGCTCATGGAAACAGGTAATACAAAAACTGTACAGTAAAATTGTCATTGTAAATTTCATAATGTCTAATGTTTACATGTGCAGAAAATAATTATGTACTTGGCATACAGAAAAGGTTTTGTAGAAATGTTACATCATGTAAATGTTCTGTCTGATACATTTACATTACAAAAAATCAAACAGTAATAACCATAAATTAAATCTTTTACTAATAACTAAAATTTACTTCACAAATTTATGACAGTTATGGCAGTGGATGTTAGTTGTACTTTGGGAGTGAACAACTAATAATGGTGATGATTTTAACTTACTGGCATCATCAAAATGAAGTTATATTCCATTTTTATTTTTAAATATCTTAATAAATATCCACAGGTTGAAGTAACTGAAAGCACCGTAGTTACCTACATACATAAATAAACCATCTCAATTGCCTATCTTTAATGTCATGATAGCTCATGTTTAAATTTTAGACACAGTGTTTTTTTCAATCACTTCAGGGGTACATGGACGGAGGTGACACAGCAGATGAGGCAGATGACTCAGGTTGTGGAGGCGGAGCGTTGTCCCTGGATGCTGATCACACCATCATAGAAGAAGATGGTTTGTCACCCCTGAAGAGACACAAGATGTCTCCAGTGCTGAGTTCAACCAAAGGCTCGGCCCCAGCATCAGTGGACGGAGCAGACCCCGAGGGTCAGTTCATCTGCGATCAGTGCGACAAGGCCTTCTCAAAACAGAGCTCACTTGCTCGTCACAAATACGAGCACTCGGGTACGCAGTATTTCTCTCCTGCCCTGGCCCCAGAATTTCCCGTCTACATCCGCCACGTCCCTTTCCTTTCATCCACTTTTTCTTTTTCACTGAAACACACTGATCACCATCTTTAAGTTTGCCAAATATCCAGATTTAATTTAATATTTGAGGAGTGCTTTCGCAGTGTGCCTGAAAATATTTATTATACAAGTATTTACACATTGTAGAGAAGGTCAGATGTCTTAAAACCCATTTTCACAATGCCAGACATAACTTGGTATGATTCCTAAGGTGCGAGTAACAGTAGCATTTCATACGCCACAACTGCAGTCACAACATGTAATGTTTATTGCTCAGTTTTATTCCAGCCTGCAATGTATGTAAGTGGCATTTTTCAGTGGTTAGTACTGTACGATGAAGATGTTGATGAACTTCCACAATTGTTATTGCAGCCTAGTAACAAGAATTGTATGTAATACACACAACATGTTCAAATCAAGATGCGAAGGATTCCATACCATTCTCATTAACAGACATTTAATAAAAGATTAGAGAAAATTTCAAGAGTTTTTCAGGTTAATTATATATTGGGTATAGTAAGAAATGAGGTTTAGTGTCAGTCATGTAACAAACTGAGAAGCTGGCATACTATTATTATGGTATCCATAAATCTAGTAATGAAATACGCAAGGCACACACAAAATCACACGGAAATATTGATGAGTTGTGTATGTGTGCCGATTAGTCTGTGTTACACATGAAATGGAATTTGCATGGGTTGCATACCAAATGGAAAGATTTGTACAAATAACTGTTGCACATTTGCTTTTAAAGTGGTCTCTTCCAGCAATTGTGACTGGTGATTTGAAGCTGCTGTATTCTAATAGTCAACTGCTAAATTATTAGGATGGCGAGATGTGGCTGATGGTCGCACTGAAGCATCTGAAACGTTGTGCCATTGAAGTGTTCTTATTTGTAGTTCAGACACAACATTGCATATGCGCATCTTAGCTTCTGAATGTAGGGAATGGGGCAACTGCTTTACTGATAGAGCCATATGTCTCTGAATTTCATCTCCTTCATTCAATATTTTATCTTTATGAGACTGTTTTTGTACCTTCACACAGTGTCCAGACGTAATGAACGTGGGCTGTTTGAGTCTGACTGAGGAATTATTTCGTCACACACTAGCAAATCATCTTGTGTACGTTCCTACAGGGCAGGGATTTTTTTTTTACGTGAAAAGTGGCCCTTAGCTTTCGCCCACGGCCAATAACTCCAATCAATACACGAAACGAGTCAATAATTAGAACCAATATCCATTAACAGAAAACACTATCAAACCCTAGAAACTTCCAGGACATCACAAACACGTAATGTGCCGAATTCCCGACACAGGATCCAAAAAACAGAACCGACCACGACGGCAGCTACTGAAGAACTGACAGGGCAGTTAAAATTGATTAGTTTCCAGGAATATTTTATTAGAGATAGTGAGTGTGTTTCATTTTCTCTGTGGTCAGTTGTGTTATTTCCATCATTTGGTTCTTCAGTATGCTCGTTACTTGCTGTCTGAGAAATGTTACCATGCAGAATATACGCAGGGCAAATAAGATAGAAGTACTGGATATTTACACATACTTTATTTCAATTCTAAATCTTGAAATCATCATATCATTTTCTTCTTCCAGTGTATGCAGTTTGTTGGCTTGATTTTGCAAAATATTACTTCGGCACATGTTTGGACTGGTATTGAAAAGCATCACGATAAACTTTAACAAATTTCACTTACACAGAGGAAGATTCAGGAGCCAGTCCCACAACTGAGACCTACTTTGCACCACATATTTCCATTATAATTACAGGTCTCAAATGGTTGAAGACTTTATCATTCATAGCTTTAAAAATTAATAATGCATTAAGAGTTTTTATATGAAATTAAAATAACTCCTATTACAAAATGGCATAGCAATATCTGGTGTAAAATGCAAATTAAATGATTCCTTGGTTCGCTTCTAGAAATGTATAAATAAAAAACATCAAAGGTCATGCAATTTACAATCTTATCTTAGTTAGGGGGGGTGACAAGGGTTAAAACTGGGTACCTTCAATTCTCGAAGAAAAAAAAACATAATTTTGCAAGTTCTTCACTATTACATCACGTGCAGTCTTAATGTTCTTAAGATTGTATAACGAAAATACATACTGGACTGGTTGTCAAAACAGTAGACTAGAATTGTGTGTATAGCTACAGACATACAGCCAACGTCACGTGATTTGGGCCTTAGGAATCATACCTTTAATAATTGTTTTATTAAAAGGTGTATCTATTTATATTAAATGTCAGTAGAAATCTGAATATATGTAGTACGTATAATTAAATGCTATAAGCTGCTTTGTTACTTTTTTTTAAGGAAATAGTTACTATAGTTTTTGTTTAATGAGTAAATTAATATAAAAAAAGAAGTTGAGTCATTTTAATATAAATTTTGCAGACTCACTACTTTAATATGGACTGCAGGCTTTCGCAGCCATTGTTATGGGCTTGGGCCACATCGCTTGTTGTTTCGGCAGACATTACAGCTGCTGTCATCAGGTCGAAAACAGGACCAGACTAAGACTGACCATGATGGGGTTATCTGTTTATATCGCCGTCTCTTAGTGTACTGCTCTTTGATTGGTTGAGCTGTACAGCCAATCATGAGCCAGTGTCCTGATTAGCATGCATAACATGCAGGCTTAGGGCAAGGGTATATTGCTTCCCTCCCTTCCCCAATCCGTGAAGCACGGGCAAACCTTTAAACACACTTTATTTACATATGGGAGAAAAGCATTTGTACTGCTATGGAGTTGCCTCTTTCACTTTTGGTGGGTAATATCTTCATGGGCAATTTTTAACAGAGTGTGATTGATTCTCATCTTTACAAACCACAACACTGGTTTCAATATGTGGAGGACACATTCGTGATATGGAGCCATAGAGGAGAACTAAAGCAATTTGTAGGGCACCTTAACAATATCCACTGCAACATTCAGTTTACCATAGAAAAGTAGAAGAATGATCAAACTTCCCTTTCTGGAAGTCTTATCTGGCTTTCTGTATACCAACACTTTAAGCCATAGACTCTACAGGAAGCATACTACTCAATACAAATACCTACCTACAAGCATATTCTCACCGTCCTCCGTGTCACAAAAGAGCAGTCTTGATTACACTTGTATACAGAGCAACCACATCCACTTGATCAATTGGCCCACCTTCTAAGAAAGCATGGGATACATACAGTAATGAGGCCTACCAACAAAATTAGCATCTACAAACTCCCGTGTTTATGTGGTTAAGTTTACATAGGCCAAACCAGAAGAAAAATCACAACCAGAAATAAAGAACACATACGAACTTACAAATGTGCAAACCAGCAGTCAGCCATAGCTTAACACTTTGTGCAAATCAAGCATGGTATGAATATGACAAGTTAAACACAATAACAAACTTAACAAATTACAGATTGAGAACAATCAGAGAAGTCATACAAATATTGAAACACCCCATTAAATAATATATGGGCACCACTCTTCGTGGTAAACTAGGAGAAACTAAGTGATGCAAGGAAATGCACAGCCAATCAGGACACTCGCTCGTTTGGTTGAACAGCTCGACACATCAGATACATTGTAGTCAGTCTTAGTTTGGTCCTGTTTTCGACCTAATGGTGGCAATTGAAACGTTGCCGGAGAAGCAACATGGGATGGAGCTAAAGCCCAGAACATAATCATACTATGTTAATTTACAAATTTTTCTGAAAAGTGCAGGAAAACTGTATGCATGTGTATTGCTGATTACAGGGCAGAGGCCGCACAAGTGTGACGTGTGTTCCAAGGCATTCAAACACAAACACCATCTGACGGAGCACAAGCGCCTGCACAGTGGCGAGAAGCCGTTCCAGTGTACCAAGTGTCTTAAACGTTTTTCGCATTCCGGCTCCTACAGCCAACACATGAACCATCGGTACTCGTACTGCAAACCATACAGAGAGTAGCCGTAGACACCATGCATCACGCTCCTCCCATACACTTCTCTTCCTTCGTGTCCTCACATGTACTGCTGTGTGTCCCATTGCAGCTTCTATTCTGTCGCAGGGGTTCAGTAAGAAAACTGCGGGGAGAATAAGAGTAAATTTCTTTTCACAAGCATCAGAAACTGTTTTTGTTCTTTACAGTTTTGTTTTAAAACCATTATGCGACACCACTTACAGAAATCTCACTATCTAGTTGGAGTCATTGTGTAATGCACTATCTTAGGAGGAGTTATGGTACTTCATAATTTTTTTTACTACAGAGTCTGTAAACATTAGCATGTTTTTTGCACATAAGCAGATTGGGAAAAACACTCTTTGTTAGATTGTTGCAAATTCAGTGAAAAAATATGTTGAATATCATATTGAACAATCAAAAAGTACTTACATTGTATCCAAACATGTGAACACTATTATCTAGTGTGGGGAGGGGAGTAATTGAGAAATAAGCAATGGGACTTTTTGTAAAAGTTGCATCCTAGGTTATTGTTATGCAACATATCTAGGGAAATATTGACCTTAAGAAATTATACAAATAAATAGGTGATGCAATTTTGGCGATCAGGTATTTCTTTCATAACCAGTT
The DNA here is from genome assembly GCA_003012365.1 of Medauroidea extradentata. Lineage (NCBI taxonomy): Eukaryota > Metazoa > Arthropoda > Insecta > Phasmatodea > Phasmatidae > Medauroidea > Medauroidea extradentata. The sequence goes on along the minus strand of PNEQ01005038.1, from coordinate 59,435 downwards.
GTGTGTAATGTAAAATTAATCATGCCTACTCCTTGTAAGATTATGCAAGTAAAATGACTTATCCAACTCTACAACACCAGCTTGATATTACTGCAGTTGTTCACATTTAAGTTGCCAGTAATTCATTTTCACTTGCTGTAAATGTAGTCTGTATTATTTGTTGGTTGAGCACTCCTTTTGTCCAATAAATACTTGACTGCCATGCACAAACCACATCACTAGTCACCCAGCATACTTTTATTTTAGTTGCTAGTCGCCTTATACCAAATGAAGTTGTGTGTTTACAATGGTTAGAGTGGCTCTTGATTAACACATTGTACATGTTACTGTTGTACTGTTCTCCCTTTCCATCTGGGTACATGGTTGTGAATACTTCCATTCAGACACAATATTTACTACATGCCCACTCTTACACGTTTACATAATGCAACCAAGTCTATGGGTGGAAAGTTCTTCATTACAAAATCATCTCTGTTAGCTTAGTGACAAATCACTTTAATGTTAAAATTTATATTTTAATATCTATGCATTAAAAGTCCACATCCTTGCCTTACTATACATAAAACTTGTGTACAATGCTGTCGGTTTTTCTGAATCCAGTCAATCAATGACCAAGATTGTTAACTACAGTAGGATGGTGTTCTACCAGCTTGACACTGTTGATCAAACTGAGTTATCTAGTCCTGGAAATAATACAAATGAAAATGGGAATTTCTTGACTACCATTTCAAGTCTAATATTCTAGAACTGCGTTAGTCTGAGGTTATCCGATCCGTCAAACAAGTAGGAACTCCACAAATATTTTGAACACTATAGTCAATGTGTTAACTTTGTAACTTAAATGTTATTAAGTACTGCTTATTTTCATTTTTAAAATCACACCCAAATTTTCAAGAAATTCTCATCCATAGAACTTCTGCATCAAAATTAATAGAATACCTGTATATTTATATTACTAACATTTGTAGCTGTTAAATAAAGTAACTTTTCGAGCCCTTATAAGTAGTTGTAGAAAAATTTTGCCCTATAATTCTACTCGTTCTTGTATAATTGTTCTTAAAAAATCTTTAACTTTATTCACTACCTCTACAGGATTACCTTTTATCAATGTTTATCAAATTAACTTTTTAAACCTTATTATAACCTTAAAAACAAGTTTTGAACCTACTCCTCTGTAACTGTATTATTCCATATTATCCTTCAAGGTCCAAGTAGTTGAGAACGTATTTGATGTGTGTTGTGATCCTAGAGAGATATAATGAAAGAATGAGAACATACAGTAACTGATATCGGGTAACGTCCACTTGCTCTCTTCTGTTACGGACATTGCTACAAAGTGTTTTAAAGGGTCTACTAGTTAAAATGTTTTATACCAGAAGTACAACTTGAATGTCCTTACATTTGATGCAGAACCCAAATATATACAAAGTAGTAATATTGGCAACATGTAAATAAATATGTATTACGTGTAAGAAGTTGGTACCTGTAACTCAATACTCCTACATTTATTTCATCACATAATTTTTCAAGTGTTATCAATGCACATATAGAACAAAAAGAAATTGTTTTCTTATAGGTAAAAGTAATGCAATTAAGAAAACAGTTTGCACAAATAAGTTTTTTAGACTATGAGAAAACGCAAATTGCAAATAGGAACATTTTTCATGCCATGAATTTAATTTTAGTCAGCAGATTACATTACATGTAATTTGATGTGAAAAATCAATGGTCTTCCACCGCTCTTGCTAGTTGCAAATGTGCAGCAAGAATTTATTTTTGTTGATATATGGTCACAGTATGGAGAATTTGTGTGAAAACTGTAGTAACAGCATTAGCATGCAGGAGAAATAGAGGTCCAAAAATAAAATCAGAACACAAAAAATTGCTGTTTCAAAATTCAGAATCAAATTTTGGTTAATACCATAGAAACCTTTCCGTTAAAATTTACCTGAACACACTTGTTTTTGACCTCCACACTAACATGACACTGAACGAATAATCAAACATCTGGCTGCACATTTAGCAAAGTACTGAGCATGTGTATGTGACAATACTTATAAATAGTATTCCTTATAGAATTCTCCCGTATTACTTCCCCATTAGTGTTCTTCATGGCAACAAATAACAAACCTCAAGAGCTCATAGTAATTTTTTCAACCTGAGCACAAATTCCTGTTAAAATTATTAGTGTTTAATGCGAAAATTTTTTTATGTCTTTGTGTAAGATGGATGTTCTAAAATGTATATTTTTTGCTTAATCTGTGGTAAAAATATATTTTATGTTTGTTAAAACAGTCCTACTAAGCATTGCCTGTGTTTCTGACCGAGCTAGGTAGATACCAGGCCACAGTGTGATTATGAAAGTACAGTCTTTTATTACAGGATATCTAAGTGTTTTGTGTATAGTATGTCATTTTCCTCCCCACCCTTTTGTATACAAATAAACAGGTATAAATATAAAAACTAATACAAATTAAATGTGGCTACTAAGTTTTCCATCGTACTGATATTAATGGCATGGTTTGAAGTCAATATAATAATTTAATAAAATACATTTAAATTAAAATGAAATCTTATTTTCTGGTTTCAGGCCTAACTATTCTAAACTTTTAAACTCATACAATAAACATAACACATTTGGAATTCAATTACAGTTTACGACATTTTCATTTTAATTTGGCTTTTTTCTATTGTACCACTGAAAATGCTACATATAGTTTACCATGTCAAAATTTGTCTCGAGCATACTGTTCAAATATTCAAAATGAAATCTTTTCTGTTGATATTTTGTACAATATTCATTACAGCACGTACTTAAAGAATTTCTCAATGTTGAGCATTATTATAATATCATTAGATGTTCTGAAGAATTTATTGTTCTACTGTACTTTGATAATTCACTGATAATACTTTACGTTTATCAAAATGTTTAAAATGTATGTGTGTTGTGCGTTTGTATGTTCTGTCTTCAAACCACACTATTACTACAAGACATAAGAATACGCTTTCTGTAATTAAATATTCACCCCAAATTATATGTACAAAGTAAATTTTGAGTGTGATCTGATGTTCACGTTACATAAAATCAGCTAAGTCACAGAGCATTTTGTGTACTCTAAGTATTTTGTTTACATGATCGTTGCTAGGTGCAGAAAGAAATCACAATATTATGATTTAACTTTTAGAAACGAATAAAGTGTCTTTATTGTTAAATTTCCTCACCATTCCACTGGCATCACGTAAACGCTGGGTGGTGCCAAGACTCCCTAAACGACAATAATTGTAGTATCTTTTTATATACATATATAGACAAAAATATATTATAATATATGGGGATGTCCCAACTCCAAGAGAGGTCACGAGGTGTGTGTGATAATGATATAACAGAGATTATAAAATATAAATTATATATAGAGAAAGTTATTATTGAAATATTTAAAAGAATACTCTCCATGTGTTTTTTTAATGTACATACAAGAAGTGGTGTCCATATTATAAGCTTATGTATCAAGTCTTGTTCGTTTATTCATAGATGCCCAAGTGCTTGGACTTAAAATACACAGAAACTTCAGCAATTTAATTTTGTATTAACATTATTCGACCTAAAAAAATTCCAGTGTTTATATATGCTTTTGCCGTTTTCATGCCTAATTGTCTTATATATATTTGGCAACTTTACTGTAAAAAGTTATCGTCTTAAAAACAAACTATACTTTATTGCAAGGGGTCTCTTTTTTTTTTTTTACATGCATGTGAGTGTTATTGAGGTTATGACTGGGTGAATGATATTAAGAATAGATCTCTTTAATATTTAGTGCAAGACATTTGTTAAGTCAAACATGCATGAAAGAAAAAGAAAATTATTGGGAGCAATGTTTGCAGGAATGAACAAAGGTAACATGCTTCACAGAAATATTCAGTATACAGTACTTGTTCATAACAAAAAGTAATTCCTCCCAACCTTTTTTTTTGTGAAGAATTTTTACAATTAGCAAAGTGATCCGCCCCGTACTGAAAATACATTCTTTGTAGCAAGAGAATCTAAGAGTCAAAATAAGGAATGATTAACAATGAAATTTAGTTTTTTATATTATTATTGATAAAATAAGATGTATAATTTTTTATACGATGAAAATGTAAATTGTATATGTTCTTAAGGTTTAAAAACAACGATAATATAGTATGTTTTATATATGTTATACATAATTAAATTTCAAATTTTAATTTTTAATCTGTATGTTATTTGTCCAGTGCATTTCTCTGTGTGTGTAATAATTTACTGTACTTTTTCATTTTCAAATGCATGGGTGTGCATCCATGTTTATTTGCATTCAAAGCTAGTTCTACCAAAGAGCTGTATAATATATTTTCATGTTCAATTTCATTTATATCAGGTTTTATGATTAGTATCGCAATATTTTGTTGTGCAATAATGTTAAGTTCGCTGCTCTCATTTTATTTAAGTTCTGTGTAAGTATGTAGTTTTAAGTTGAATGTTAATTATTTGTAACTTTAATAAGAGTTTGTTTTTGTTACTACGAATCATGACAGGAAATATATATACATAGGGGATTTTTTTATAAAATTTGCTGTAGTTGTATTATAAAGAAAATCCCAATTATGAACATATTATCTTAAGGAAAATTATATATGAATATATATATAAAATGTACTACGATTTTGGGCATACACAGCCTGAAAATGTACCTTTTAATTCATTCTGTATAAATAAATTTGTGATCAAATTTACTGATACTAGTTTTCTTACACCCTTACATTTTTTTATGTAAACTGTTACTACTAAACGGATCACAGTGACCACAAATTACATTAATACATACACTCAAACATATGCACATACAATATCACATTCTAAAGGAACGAGCATAGGAAAGAGAGCAGGGTGGCTAACAAAACTTGTAAAAGAAAATTCCCTGACTTTTCCAGGTCAGCTGCTCTTATTTCCCTGACCAATAAAATTAACCACATTGTGTAGTTGTGACAAAAAATTTTTTTTTCGGTAAATATTAAGAATTGCTACTCATCGTGTACCAACCAAACTATTGATTATGGAAACTGTTTTTAGGGACGTTATAAGTAGTGCTATGTAAAAAACATTAAGTTAGGTCAGGTAACAAATTTTTATGTAGGACTACTTCTAATGTCTTTCCTTACGTACAATTTTTGGTAGATTGCCTAATTTAGGTTAGGAAACCAAATTTAATGTTTGTAACCTAATTAACTTCAACTAACATAACTTAAACCAACCTAACCTAACAAAAAAATTACATAGGTCTACTTATGTCCGTAGAAACATTTTTCACAATAAACTATATGTCTACAATCAATAGTTTGGCCAGTAAACGATGAGTAGTGATACTTAATATATATTTTTTTGTGAAGCTGAACACTATTAATCAACATAACTTCACCTTGCAGAAATTATATAATATCTTTGTTTCTTTGTAAATAATGAAGTCCTATACAACAATTTTTACTTATGTCAATTCACTTTCCACTTTAAAAATGCTGTTGTGATGGAGACAAAAGCTCTCGATACCAGAATTTAAATCATATAATAAGTTGTCTAAAAACAGATGTGTAATACCTAGTCACTACACCATCACTCTTTGAATTCCAAAAACATACTGTAATATGCACTTGATGTTTTTGAGAAACTTTGTTCAATGATTCGTCACAACAAACTACAACTTTCTTCCCCCCTAGCAATTAACTCATTTCATCCATGAAATACGACGCAAGACCAAATATGATGTAAAAACCTATCTTATCTTGTTGTAACTGAAGTTTCTTTGCTGTGACACTAATCTGGAAACATTGTTGTTTCACATTGTACAGATTTGAAAAAAAGCAACTAGGCCTACCTTTACAGATTAAACTCCTAGCCTACTTAGGTTTTTCTGCCTTCAATGTGGCTCATAACGGAACGCCGGCCCACGTTGCTTAGATAAAAAAATTACATTGCACGAATTGCACCTTGCAGAGTTATCACCAGGATCTTCGTGATTCATTTAATAGTAGTAGGATTAGTTAACCAATACAGTCTCTTTCTTCCTGTTATGACTGATTTCCTTAAATTAATTACGTTGTGGAAATAACATGCATTTCCAGATATTTTTAATGCATTTAATCATTTTCATAAACACACACGAGGTCACGTTATGCTGTAACTTAACACACCTTTGTCACTGCACGAGCCAAAAAGTTCAGGCGTGTTCCGCCATTACGCGGTACTGTGGACAAAATACAATTTAAATGTAAATCCACGGACTTCATACATGATGAGAAATAATACTCGCACGAAGCAAAGAATAAATTATTCGCGCCACGCCACTGACAACTGACAACGATTACCAACGTATCAGCATCCCGCATGTTAAGAACAAAAGCGAACTGAGAATCCTATGTTGCCAAGTCCACGTCATCAATTTCTACTACGAACTCTTGGGGAAAAGACCACAACTTTTTAAACCCACGTTATTAACTAAAACATCATTAAAATTTACGACACTTTGTAAACAGTATGCAAGAAACACCACGAGAGAGTAATTTTTTGCCACTGTGGAAAACATCACAACACATTGTCAGGGAAACCATTGGTCTGGCAACACTGGCGGGAATCACTGAAAATTCTGGTACAAACCGCCTAAAAAATCGTGTTTGAGACGAAAAACTGGTACCACGCGTCAAATCCACTGTTCCACACAACTACAAGATCGGTACGAAAAAATATTATGGAACTATAAAATTTGTATATGTACCTAGAAAATGGTACGTTGTGTTCGCGGAAAAGTTCGTTTACCAAACTTTGAAACTCCAGGTTTTTTAGAGAATTCCCTGACTTCTCCAGATGTCTTAAATTCCCTGACTTTTCCCGGTCGCTCGCCACCCTGAGAGAGACATAGGCGTGATTACTGGTGGTGCCAGATTACATCCCTCCACCAGGTCCTATAAAATATACACGAATAAAAGAATAAAAAGTAATATTATTGACATCACAGCAATGTAGATTTACAGTAGGAATAGCAAAAATATTTCTTCAGCACAAAATAATCTGCTTAAGCCTAAAATATCTGTATATTTAAAAGAATGAAATAGATTTAAAGTTTTAGTATATATTTTCATACAATAATGTTAAAAATTCATTTAAAACAAGTTTATAATTCCGAAATAAGAGATTTTAAAAACCTTAGGGAAATGTCATTAACGTATGATTCTGAACTACAGTACTTTATTTAGAAAATTTTTATTTTTATGCTGGCGAAATAAACAAAATCATGCCAACTATAATTGTAATCGTGGTGCCAAGGCACCTGTGGCACCTACCTTGCTCACGCCTATGGAGAGAGAGGAGGTAGATCAGGGATGGCCAAACTTTGGCCAGCAGCTTGGTGAAAACATTTGCGATACATTTTTAAATTATTTATCCAGACAGAAGGTAAATTAGAATTCCTTAACTGGCAATGCTCCTTTTCTAAATACTGTGGGGAAAGTGTTCAACCTGTAAGAGGATAATGAATAGTTGAGAATGTGCAAATATGTTACTTTCCGATTTTTATGTGGACTAGCGGGGTAAAGTACGTGCGCAGTCAATGTTAAAGATATCTATGGTGGCTCATGACATGACATGAGTCAACTTTTTGGCTATATCTCTGAAAAGGTTGGCTGCCCTTGAGGTAGATGGTGAAAGGGCACGAGAGGTAGGGAGAATGTGTGGTAAGAAGGGAGGGGTGGGTAGCAGGAGAAATTGGGTGAGGAGGGGTGGAGCATGAGAAATTGGGGAAGGGACAGGTAAATGAAGGAAGTAGCTGGATCAGACGGATGGGGACATGGAGATGAAGGGAACAGGGGGAAGGGAGAAGTTTTACTGTCTAATGATTATTTTATATTGCCAGAACTGAATTTTATTTCTCCATTTTTGGCACCTTAAATGACAGGCAAATAAAATTTACCGGTAACGTTTACACAAGAATATGTTATGGCTCATTTACAGCCCAAAATTAAAATAAACCGATGATGTACTTTCTATGTTGTTCCAGAGAACATACAGTACTTAGTGTCAGTGAACGTATTTATATATACAATGTGGTTAACCAGTGGCGGTGCATAAGGCCGTGCTCTCGTGCTGTAGCACTGAGTAAACTGTTACAAAGTTATTGTGTACTTAATTCGATTAAATTTCAGGTAATGTGCAACATTTTATACTTCTAACCTTTCTTTATAAGAGATCGACTGCTTTGCGCTAAGTTTCATAGGCGGACAGTAATTTCGTTCGTGTAAGTTGCCCTTTACTATGGTGCAAACCTGGCTCGGTGCTCCCACTGGCTAGCGCACGGCTGTCACTCCCCTTGCCTACCCCCTGTCCTAGCCAGAGGCGTAGAAAATTGCAGGAACCTCGCCTTTATCAACACCTACTCCGTGCAATGAGCGGAGTAGCCCTGCTACCTACTGCGCAAAGCGCGCAACGTTGAAAATGATGGCCGCTCGCATCGCACACGTGTTTGTACATTGCAGGCTGGTAAATAAAGTTATGTTCGGTGTCGCATGGACGTGTAGCTGACTTATAATAACTATTATGAATAGTACATTACTACGTATTATTACTGTAAGTTGTGGGTGTGAGTGACGTGATACTGTGCACAAATAATGAACTGTCATAGAATCTATGTTGTTAGTCTTTGACGCAATGGATACATTACTGACGCTTTATGATGGGATAATATGGTAAATCGAAAATTTTTTCGAGGTTTGTTTTCCGAATGTGACGTGGTACGAACTGCACACATTTATTTACGTGTTTAGTAAATGTGATCATAAATATGGCAGGCCTAAGGCCTAGCTGATAACGACCTGCGCAGTGTATGTGTTGATTTTTGAGTGGACAAGCATTAACTTACAGTTTTCGGAATAATTATTTAATCGTATGAAAATGATATGCCAATGTGGGGCAGAAGATATGTGTAGGCCTACTTCGCGTGTGTTATAAAATTGCGTTTGCATTTAGACAAGCTGAACTCTAATGTAGTCTTAAGACGTCTCACATGCGATATTGTTCACATTTTATCTACGAGTTAGGTTCACATTAATCGTGAGGAAACACAGAAGGAATGCAGTAAGGACAAATGTACAGAAACTGAGATTGTAAGATACTAACTTGCCGTTAGTGGTATTCATTTCTTGTGTATTTAATGAGTACCTATACACTTACTACGTTTCCATGTCGTTTTGAAAACGAATAGAGTATTGAATCTCGACTGAGTACGATACAGTCTACATGCAAAACTTTGGATCTGATTGAAATCGATTTCAGTTCGCTGGCCAAATTTGCGTGTGGTAATGTTGGTAAAACTGAAATTTACGTTGGCTGACATGAAATAAATAAATGACACAGCCATCCGTTTATTTTTGTTTCGGCCACACGCATAATTAAATTGCTAAAGAAAATGAAATGGATACAAGAATATTATTGTTTCTCATGATCGTATCATAATTTTTATTTAGTCTATTTCATTTCTACCTGTAAACAGAATATCTGAAAGCCAAAACAACTGCCGAATGTGTGTTTGTTTACTTTCGATTCGTTTTCAGTACGATCCGCGTTTCCATGACATTATACGCCTGACTCAATCCGATCCCAATTTTTGGTGTAACAACCTTGAGACTCAAATTGATTTGAATCCCGTCTCCATGAGCGTTTACAAAACGGTAAGTGTTTTGAAATCAATTTCAAAACGACATGGAAACGTAGTAATTGTAGATAACATTTTTCGGAGCAGTGTAATGTAGCCACAAAAAAAAAGTCCTTGGCTCGGTTTCACCAACCTCTGTTAAGCATGTAACGTTTGTTAAAGGGGATTAACCGAAGATTTTACACGTGAAATATAACTTAAATAAAAACACGTGGTAATATTTTTGTTAATATGCAGCGGAAAGATACAAACTGGCTGAAAATATAAATTAAACACACATTATCATAAACTGTCTGTAGGCATTTTCTTTTCCTTTAGCAAGCTTAACCAGTTTCGTATTGTTGGGTAAGTTGCATACGTACGTGAAGGCGGAGACTATGCCATGCAACAGCTGTACAACAATGAGAGTGTGTATTATGGCTGCTGAACACGTTTGACATATTGTAATATCTGCTGATCAGACGTACTTTGAGAATATTGTTAAATATTATTTTTTCAAAGAAGACAAGAGTAATTATAAATTACAATTAATACAAAACTAAACTTAAGTTTTTTACAACACACTTTATTGGCTACATTACTGCTTACCATGAAACGCAGTGCAATTTCTCAATACATGTAAAGCAAAAGTGCTATACCTTTGAGTTTATAATATGATTAATATTAGGAAATGAAAGTATAGCGATTTAGAGTGGGAGGGGCTGAAGGCATTATATTCAGAGCACTGAGCTCAAAACATTGACCGGCCACCACTGTGGTTAATGATACAGTTAGAATTTTGAACGCCCTGCTTAATTTTTATTTCAGTCCAATTTGTATCTTTCCACAGTTTGTAAATACTATAGACAATGCCTCACACTTTTATGTACATAAGCCTCCACTACGTACTCAAAAAATTGTCATAGCCTCTGACAGTTATGTAGCATGTGTGAGTCAGCTTTATCATTGTTCCATGAAAATACTCCATTAGCCGCCAGAGGTGTACATCCAAGGAAGTGACAGTACAAACAATCAAAGTGACAATCAGTTAAATGACCTAAATTTATGAGTTCCTTATGTAACAGATAATCTAGTCATGTGGGTTATCAAAAGACTTAAGAACACCAAAGCTACAGGAACTGATGGAAATCTGAATTTCATAAAGGTTGTATTGATACCTTTACACTGATATTGGCGGACATTTTTAATTACAGTTACATATCCCAATCTGTGGAAAAAGGAAATAGTCATACCTAAAGGTAATAAACAGATAGTAGGCAATTATACACCAATATCTTTGCTGTGTAGCTCTTCGAAAGTATTTGAAAAAAATTGTTCACAGACATTTAAACTTTTATACCAAAAACACTATATCAAACAATCAGCACGGATTTCAAGTTGGTAAAACCCCGTCTACTAATTTGTTTAATTTTGTATATAATTCATATGGAAATATTACATCTAGAAACCAAATTGATGTAACGTACTTTGATTTAAAAAAAGCCTTTGACATGTGTCAGCACTCAATAATTTTGAAAAAACTATCTGATTTAAGTTTTAACACAACATATATTAAGTGGTTTGCTAACTAGGTATTTTTCAAACAGAATGTTCACTGTAAGATTCGTAACTAAGTTTTCTGCTTCCTATCATGTTTCATCAGGTGTTCCACAAGGAGGTAATTTGTCGCCTCTACTTTTTAATATCTTTATTAATGATATAAGTAATGTTGTAAACAGTTCTAAACTATGCGGATGATTTGAAATTATATAAAAATATTAACAATAGGTGTGATTATATTGATCTACAGAATGACATTCTAGCAGTATATGATTCCTTTACAAGAAAAACCAATATTATTACAAACAAATACTTCATTTTAAAACATGAAATTGAGCGAGCTGATTACAGTATATTCGTGATCTTGGAGTGATACTTTACTGCAAATTAGGCTTCCATCATTATGTGGACAACTTAATTAATAGCTCTGTGCATATATTAGGTTTAATCAAATTAATTACACATCCTGCAACCACGCCGGACTCCTTGCTTTGTTTGTATTATTCTTTAGTACGATTGAAATTAGAATACTGTTCAGTAATCTGGAACTCTACTACAGCAACTGATTCTAGGAGACTGGAAAAGTTACAGTGCAATGTATTTAAAACTATATTTAACAAGTTCTCAATTAATTATTAAAACTTTGACTACAGCAGTGAGCTCAAAATATTTAGCACTCAGACTTTAGAAACAAGATGTTCTATATATGATACTTTATTTCTAATAAATTCATTAAATTTATTTCACGCATGTTCTGCCATTAGTAACTACAGTATATCTGTTTAGAGTTCCAAACTATAACCTAGTAAACTATGTGTTCTAATGTAGGTAATCATTTAATGACTTTCATCCCTTCATTGGAAAGAAAATCACATTCCAAAATTTATCAAGACATTATAAAAGTTGAATTTGGTATTCTTTACAAACAGTTACACTTGTCCTAGACTGGTTATAGATAATTGTCGTGATACATTCTTCCCTCTTTTTTGTTAATGTCTTTCCTCGTCCTGGGTTTGTATTGTATTGTGTGTTTATCTTACTGTTGTTTGTGTAATAATCACACGTTTGTAATGTTATATGTGTCACTCTGTTATTGGCCTCAGGTGTTATGTGGCACAAAAAATCAGTTTAATAAATTAATAAATATACATATATGCATACATATAAAGGAAAATTAACAAAATGAACAACAAAAAACAAATTAATGTCTTATCATTGAAAGTTTTATGGGTTTCTGTAAGTGTAGTAATATAGGTAAATTCAATTCACCTCATCTTACATTGTTTTTAATTTTTTTGTGCAGCATGCTTTAAGGCCTACCTCAACTGTTTGTTTTAATTAATTATTGCTTCTATTTGTGTTTATTTTCTGTGTCCTGGTTCTTTGCCATGTAAGTAACATTTGTGTGGGACTGTTTTGAGCAGGATTTTTGCAGTTTCCAAGCACTGGGAGAATTTTGCTATGTTAATTTTTTTTACATCACACACAGATACAACTGTAAAGACAAGATCATTCTATTTGTGTAGTGCCAAATAATTCATTACTATGCAATATTCTTTTCTTAACATAAAATTACTACTAATTTTTTTTTCATTTAGTTAAATATTAATGATTGCAGTAAATAGAATTCTCACCATAATTGGTAAGAATTTAGTTTATCCATGGTGATTGAGTAACCCTCATCACATGACCAAAATAACCCGTAACTCTCTCAGGATACATTTTGTACAAGGAAGTGGTGATGTGTGAAGGGGATGAATTTGGAACCGTGTTCCATTAATGCCAACACGTGGCAGCTCAGCCACTGTTAACAAAGGAGAGAAAAGTGGACAACGTGTGGTTATAAACTACACAGCGTTGCCCATTACTGTATATGGAGCTCAGTCATCTTTCTCAATACCACTTTCGGATAAAAACATTTACTGCATTAAGGACCAGGAAACAAAATGCGTGAAAAAATTGTAGTGGTGCAGAAAAAGACACATTTATTTGATTTATTATTTCCTTTCAACAATTTTACTAAAACTATTGTAGTACGTAAACTTATTAAATTGTAATTATTATTTTTTTAATGAAAACTAGTGTCTTGCAGTCACAACTAATTTAAATGTAATAGTTAAAAGAGTCTTTTATAAATATACATACATATGTATGTTTACGGCTATTTAGCCTAATCACGTTCCTTCTTTTTTTCAGTTGTGTTTTTGTTATTTCTGCATCAATTTAATACGGTACGAGAACAATTGTGGCTACGAGATTTTGCAGAGGTTGTGTTGGTTAGAGGGAATATACTGTGTCATAGTTTGACTCTTGAGTAACTTTCCTCTCTATTCAGTTGAGACTGAGCTAATTTCACCATTCCATGAAGGGTGGATATTTGTTAGGCTTAGGCCAAAATTTTGAGATTAAATTAGACATCAAGTGGCAATTTAATGTGCATCTACAGCATCACTCCTTTATAACCTAATTTCACACCATCTGCTACTAAAACTTTTCTTCTACCGGCAAGTCGTCAAATCATCGAAAAAAAAATTCATTTTCAACCTGACCCATTAAAATTTTTATAATATTTTGTAGTCTATGAAAGAACTTACGTCCTAAATTTACAGCCTTCTACTTTGTTTGGCTTTAACTCTATGGCCTTTTTAAATTTCCATTATTTCATATTTCACTGATCAGTTTACACAAAGTAAATTATCTCAACTTCTTTGCAAGCTACAGGATTCTACCTGGGCTCATTTTAAAGCTTTTATTGTGAGCTTTCCATTCATATAAATAACAGCTGGGTTGCAAACATATTTTTGTTCATTGTCATTCAAAATAAAGTTTGACAAGTTTTTTTTAAAAATGGTAAGTTAAAAAAAAAGTTTCTCATGTATGTTTTCTATGTTCACCCAAAACTTGAAGTTGGAATGGCAATGGGTTCAATGTGTATTAATTTTTATACGAGCAAGAGCGTATAGGACAGATACTGCATAATTTATACAAAACATTTAATTTCTGAGATTGCTATGCATTATACAAGTGTTTCCAAATCAACTACAGGCTCCATAAGGAAGAGACATAAGTAAGGTGACGACAGTTAAACACATTTCAACATTAAAGTGATTGTATAGTTTGAGTTACATCTGTTAAGATTTTTTGTGATGAGTGAAAAATTAGGATTTAATTCAGTACTGTACTGTACAATGGAAAATCAGTAAACCTTAACTCACCTCTGTCAACTGATGGCTTCCAAAAATGAAATACTGCTGAGTACCAAAGACAACATGATATTACATTTAATAACGCCACCTTCACCTTTTGTTTGTTATTATATAGTACACAAATTAAAGACATTAAGAAAACAAATTTTTGAGGGCCACCATACACAATTTAATTTGAGAATAATTGTACTTTTATTCACTTTTTTCTCATCAGAAGCTTATCACTCACTCTCTGCATTTCTGATTGGGTCAGTCTCTAAACTCTTCCTGTTACTGTTGTGGGGTCTACTTTTGTCAGAATGCATTTGGATGTCACTATTAAAATATCTGGATGCCTCGGGTATGTGATTGACGAAGAAGGTCCATGAGGGCCCAGGAAAGAAACTTTGACTTCTTGTTTTTCATTACTTACACATTCAAGCCACTAATGGTCATTGTAGATGCAAGTCACAAACCCTACAATGGCTTCAAAATCCAGATCTTCAGTGTTGGTAGCTGCAGTATCCTCTTCTTTAGATAGAGTGAAAAACGAGTAAGGGTTTGCAGACTATTCTGTTTGCTTTTGGGGATTATGCAGTGGAATTTCTAGCCCATTCAGTACAGTTGCCTTGGAGTCATGATTTGATTGTGATATGGCCGCTGTAAATTATGCTTTGCTGCTAGTCTTTTAAGTGTTCCTCCTATCCCGCTGCAAGCACTTTTTCTGTGTGAGGTACCAAAAATGTGCCATTCAGCATTGACACCAAAATCGTCATAATGCCAGCACACTTTATAAAAATTGCATCAATTCTTGTACTGAGCAGCACATCCATCTGAAAAGTAATATATCTTAGTAGGTTTCTTTCCATTTCAAAACTTGAGGAAAGAAACAAGTTTCTTTTGAAACAAATGAACAGCAACAGTGTCGTGAACTAGGCAGTCAGAAATAACAACAAAGCTGATATGGTCAATGCTTCCAGTTTGAGAATTCCTAAAATAAATTGCAAAAGGGTGAATGGTTGCATGAGAGTTATTCCAGTGAAATGATTGAACTTCATCTTGCAAGATGAATGAATAATTTTCTGCGAAATCCATGATTACCAAAAGAGTGTTTTCATTTACATGCTGCTTTGCTATGAAAGAATGACACACAAGTGCTTGCAACTTCTTTGCAAATTATTACAATACTTCTGCTTCTTCAGTAACAGTTTCTAAATGGCATCTGTCAGTTGTTAGCTATTTACAGTACGTGACAGTTACAATAAAAAACCTTTTGAAGGTGGTTTGCTAATGGTTCAACCTACTGGCATTTTTGGCATTCCCTGAAATAGGTTCAGGACAGATACAAGCACTAATACAGTCCTTATAATCTCAAAGAGAATTAACAGACCAATGTATGGTAGGCAGTTTACAAAACACATTTAACATCAACTTTACATTTTGATGCACTGCACAAACACACACAGTGTGGGTACCACTAGCTCCAGCCAAAATTCAATTTTTAGGGTACAACTCACAAAATTTGGAAATGCCAACTTTGAGTTCTGGATTCTGTTCTCTAACAATTTATAAACTTCTCCTAGGTTGTTTAAAACTAATCGTTTTTGGGCATGCATTTTGACACCATCTTTTATAATGGATTTTAAGTATTTTTTTCCCTGGCATGACATGACTGAATCCATCACTTTAACACATAAAACTCTTGTACAGTTTTGCTATCCAAAGTCTTCCTGGTTTAGGATTTGGTGAACACAGAACACCCTTTCCTCACACAAGATTCTTCACTAACTTTGCTGTGTAGTCAGAAAAATTGAATTCATCTTGCATTCTTTTGAGGGCCCAACTTTTTGGGAGAACATTTAATACTATTAGAACTTTTTCATCATGATCTGTGGCAGAGTTATATTTTTCTTTCAGCTGCTGTAAAATCTCAGAATCTGTTGCGTCTTGATCTTCGCTATTAACATTAATTCCTAACAACTGTGTTCCAATTGTTTTTTGCACAGATTTAAACTTTTTTTTTGGGATATGTCTTTTCAGAGAGTCTTTTAGATTTTACTGATGTTTCACCAAGAGAACAAAGGCTCTTGTTTAATGACTTCAAGGCACAGGTTTTTTCTGGACAACAAGCTTACATGAAGGCTGAATAGGAACTGAATAAGACAGGACAAGAATGATAAGGGCTAGCAGATAAAGAGGATGTGAGGCAACCTGCTGATTCACTATACAGCCAGCAGGTTAAGAGCACGAGGGACAGGCCGGAAAGATAGTGATATTCTCTCTGGAAAGATGTTAAGTACGTGGTGGTTGATATGCCCATTTTACACGTAAACCATTGAGGATGAGCGTCAGTCAAGCAAGGGGTAGGGTGGGGTGGAAGGGTAGTCGCCATGGCTGTAAACAACTCCACTCTTATCTCTTGGCTTGTCCAGGGTACTTGAGTGTGGGAAAAATTATCTTTGAATGAAGTAGTTTTGTTATGCTAGCATCAGTGGACAACTTGGTCAGTAGCATTTGGGAACTTAATGACGGGTAGAAACAGCTGATTTTGCATAAATGGTGCTAGAAAACATACTGTTTATATGGCTTGAAGAGTTTATATTAATTAATTAATACTTTTAATACACTCGGAGTCCAAAAATTACTGTTTGTTTTTCAAAACTGAAGTTTTTAAAATACATACTTAATTTATCCTATTAGATTAATAATCAAAGATGAAGCTAAATAAATTGTATCACAGTTAAGAGATGATACTATGAATGCATAGTGTTAAGATAAACACAACTACGTATAATGCTAGACAGTATTTTCAGCAGGTCAAGGTGGTTTCTTATTTTATACTGCAATAAATGCAGCAAATCAATATAAATTCTATCTAAAAATGAGTAAGCCTATAATGAATTTTCTCCCGTCATAATGCAAGTTTCCATACAGCAAGAATCTTATTTCATTAGTCTACACTTAGAAGTTATTTATTCATGTCGTAACAAATTATTGACACACTAACCACTACCATAAAACAAATGTAATGCCCTGCAGTTGATGTTGGCATGTGTAAGCTATAGAAAAATTAAATAGGACAATACAAATTGCTCTCTGTTGGAAGCGCATGGCCATAGTTAATAGAAAATAATTTGGTGGTAGATAAGATCAGTTTCATTGAACTTTAATACTCCTCAAAAGTATTGTAACAATCCGAGCGGATATGTTAATTTTAACACACATTTCCTAGAAATAAACAAAACGCTTAGGCTTAGGCCTATATTTACCAAGAAAAAACACATTTCACTTTATTGGACTGCATGTACCCACATGAAAGTAACTGACCAGTACACAAATAAATATGGTCATACCTAGCCAATCAGACGTAATATCAGTAAACTACACTAGCCATCTTCATTTTAAAAATCACTTTTCCTCCAATCATCCTTGGTTAGTTCTGCCTTGTTAAAACCTCAATTTCGTCTCACAGTTACCTCTACAACAGAGGTAAAAGTCTATGCAGGAAAACACTATTCTGTGTAATCAAACAATGTCACCCTTTAAATATATTCGTAAGCGATTTTGGGAAGTAATTTCTTATATTCTATCAAGTGGTAACATAAACCACTACGTAGGCCTATATGCCCAACGACTTGCAGCAACATGCAAATATCGCGTTACTACATGTTCCAGAAGACAGCATAACTTACTCTGTAATACAATTATATTTCGATGGCCTGGCATTTACTTCGGTATACTTTCGCACTGAGTAGATGCGAATGGGAAATCTTAGTTTGAATTCCGGTCAACGCCGGATACTCGAAAAGCGGGCATGACCATTCATAAATAATTTATACAGCGGTTACTCAATGCAGCGATTTGTAACGTGATACAACCTCTGTGCAGGGCCTGTACCTCTACAAATAAAAATGAACACTGACTGACTGACTGATCAAACTACAGCCTAAACCATTGAACCTAGAATCGTGAAATTTTTTGTATGGGTTCCCCTCAGGTCGTAGGCAAGCACTAAGAAGGGATTTTTCGAAATTCGACCTCTAAGGGGGTGAAAAAGGGTGAAATGTGTTTCTGAAGGAAAGTCGATAGAACTCGAACACGACGGCCTATCATTGTGATTTTAACTTTAATAGGACACCCATAAAAATGCCATGTTTTGAAAAACTCTACCTTGAACCTCAACCTTGAACAGATATATTTTTACGACCCAGTTGTTATTAATATCAATGGAAAGCTCACAAAAAAAACTTTAAAATGAGCCCAGGTAGAATCCTGTACCTTGCAAAAAAGCAGAGATAATTTACTTAATATAAACTGTGATCAGTGAAAAAATGGAAATTTAAAAATGCTGTAGAGTCAAAACTAAACCAAGAAGAAGGCTGTACATTTAGGATGTTTGTTCTTTCAGAGACTACTAAATATGTGCCAAATATAAAAAAAATTTGAGGGGGTCAGGTTGTAAGCCACGTTGATTTGACATGGAATGTGACCACAACTATTTTTTGCAATTTCTAATGTGCACCCTTTAGACTAAGTACTGTTTCGTGACCTTTTAAGTTCATAATAATACAAAGTACTGCAAGGTATTCGTTTGAGATGATATAGTGGTAAAATAAAATTTAACTGTTTCAGAACACCTAAATTATTTCTGACATCTAAGCATCCCTACAGCTGAGCGAGCCCTTAATCCAGGGTGATGGAAAGGCACAAAAGTTATGAGTATATATTTTTGAGTGTCTTTGGGTATAAAAACACTTATTTGCTCATGGTTTTCAGGGTAGGTATTTAAAATAGCCAAAAAACCATTCTGCTACACCGCGGGCCAAACCAGTAAGTGACGGCATGTGTAGGTGTGACAAGTACTGAGCCACACTCTATTTACTGTAATATGCATACATCTATCTGTGCTCTCATCAGGCAGCACCTTAATGTGTACAGGAATGAGGCAAGGGGGTGCTTACATGGACAATGCAGCCAACACCTGCAGCAAAATTCTTTGAAACACACTTTAAAAGTGCTTCCATAAAGTTGAGAACACGTAATCCAACAGATGTAATATAACACTGCTAATTCACGCAAAAGACCCACCAATAATTTCACTTGAGATTATGAATAGTAAATCCGCAATTATAAGGAAAGAATGTACGAAAAATTACAAAAACTTAATCTTTGAAATTTATTACAGCTCCAGAAAACTGGAAATATTTTGTTTTCAGCAAAATAGGCTATATACACATTTCATAAATCTAAAAATTAAATGGAAGAGTTACACAAATTTGTCAGCAATTCAACATTTAAAAAAATCACACAAACGTAGAAAAACATACAATGCTCTTAGTCGACGGGGCAGTCATATATATTTATAGAACGGTCTTCAGATACAGATAAAATCTTGTTGCTGTCAGGATTGTACTTCACACCCCAAACCTGAAAAAATTAAATAAAGTAAGGGTAGTATTTGTTCTTGGACATTAAAGTAAATACTAATTTTAATTTATGAAAGTTTGTAAGAACAAAAAATGTAATTTAATTTAAAAAATAAAAGGTAATGTTAGCAGAATAAATGTTACAGTCAATTAAAAAATCTATGCCTTTACCAAGTTGACTAAATTATCTCAAGTTTTTTTAGCTTACTGGGAAATATAGTTCTTTTTTTAAATCATGTTAAATTTCATTATCTTGTCTGCGATTTGATTGGATTTACCACTGCATTAACAATGCCCACCATATTAACAAAGCACAACATTGGGGATGAAAATACATGTATTAAAATTTATTTTATCAGAAATATAAAGTAAATATAAAGGTTTGTAGAATATAGCCCCAAAAAAAAAAACCACATCAGATAACTATCTAGAATTATAAACCAGTATATTACAGACCTTAAATGTTCTCTTATCGAAACAGTGTTGAATCCAATGGAAAAAGTCCCAAAACGTATAGTAGGGAGCTGAGGAGAAGGTGGTGGTTGGGGCCACATAGCCCTCCGCTTATTT
>PNEQ01005038.1:20632-38905 GCA_003012365.1 Medauroidea extradentata | reverse complement strand
GGAAAAGCGTTTTTTGTTTTTTTTTTTAAAAAAAAAAAAAAAGGGGGGGGGAATTCCTGTGTTTCACTTTTAACGTTTTGCCAGAATTACTGTTATCATTTGGCCAGTCATGTAATATCCGACGTTCACAGTAAAGTGAGCACTTTTAAAAACCTATACCTGTAAGTTAAGGTGGCTCCCTTCATACACTGTGTTTGTGTGAATGAGATACAAAATTGATGGAGCTCTCAGGGTGCAGCTGACTGGCATATGTAATGCAGTATCACCTCTACGCACATCGCAAGCTACACAACTGGCATGCAGTGCTTAGCTATTACTCATTTTTCCTGTGTGACTGCAAGCTGTGACTATTATTTTATTTGCCGTAAGTGTGGATAAAAGTCCACATGCTTCAATGTTTTTTTAACTATAGTTTTAATTTTCTTACATGCAGCGGTCTAAGAAATAAATTTTTAGCCACTTTGAGAGATTCTAAAATCATGATTATAATGAGTGCATTGAATTTTTAAACATACAATGACATTATTTAGGTGTGTCTTCATTCATATATATAGATAAAACTGTCACAGCCATAAAGGCCTACCGGGCTGCATATATTATCGCAATGTAAGCACAACACATCCTCAAAAAACCTGAGAGTGGGCTGAAGGCTGAATTTCCTTCCACTGTAGGTAGGTGATGCTTGTATATAAGGTAATTGCATCACATTTTCAACAATTTAGCTTGCTAAAATTGGCAGTGCAATAATAGAAAACTTCTTTTACAGAAATTTATAAGTTACATCCAGACAAATGAAGCCACGTGACATAGTTTAAATTTCAAATATATTATTTCAGAATAAACACGGTACTTATATGAGTGTCAACTGTGTTCAGGAAACTACAGTCACATGTTAAAACAAAATTACCAATTTTTGGAATATCTACCAGCCCTTTAGAATTAATTTTGTTTTTTATAAGTAATGCAAACATACATGCCTAACTAAAGCATCACAGGACTGCAACATAAAACAAAACTGTTACTGCTACAGACACACAACCCCAGTCCCTTCATGTTCCTTATGACACCTGAAGAATAATACAGGCATGAGCACAAACAAATATGGTGCACACTGGTATTTATAGACACAAGGTGTACAACAATATTATATACTGAAGCATGAACACAGTGTTTAGTTGCTGTAGCCACTTACTCTTGTAGCACATAATGGCAAATTAAGGAGCTCCTTGTCATTAAATTTACTTGAATACAGGCACAAGTGTTACAGCAATGATATATTAAGCAAAATATTGTAACAGTGCTAAATATTTGAGTGTAATTTTTCGCAGGTGAGCAGCGCCGAACTTTTTTTAATCTACTGTAGAAAACGAGGACGCTAGAGTCATCTGTCAGAACAGAGTTTTGTCAAAAGTGGGTCACTGCTGATGGCACCTGGGGCTGCAGACCCATTTTCGTGGCGGTAATTTGCAGTTCAGGAAGTGCTTGGTATAATTCTTGCTGCATAACTGGGATGCTTCAAGCTGGACCTGTTCCAATCCTAGGTGAATTCCGTTAATTGGTTGCGCCACATCGGAGGTGAGGTGGTGCCATTTTAGGGCATTGGTGAGTTAGTGAGGAGAGTTGGTAACCAGACGCAGTGACACATAGTGCTGAGCTGACCCTTGTGCCATCTACGAGAGACTTTTAATTAGTTCTATTAAATGTTAATGTTAAGTATTTGCGTTAATTTCATTTAGTAGCTACATTTTGTGCTCCTTTCTCATGTTTATGCAAGTGTGCAAAGTCCCATATACCTCACGCCTGTTGAGGGCGATGCTAATAATCAACCCTGAATGTTAAAGTTTTAACTGTAAATCCTCTCCCTGTAGTTGTTTTGAGACGTTATTTCTTTTATTTTGTAGCCAAGCGAGTTCGCCCCTGATCGGTTTGTTTTCCGCCCAACTTTAAATTAATTTCCATATTTTAATATTAACTTACAGTTTACCATTACAAATTATTAGTCAGCAGGTAAAGAAAAGATTCATTGTTTTATTTGTAAGAATATCAGCTGTGTTGCATCCAGAAAGTACGTAATTCCTGATAAATAAGTTGTAAAATAAAATAATTCTACGATAAACTATGATACATTCAGTCATAGACACAAAAAGTGGGCCACTGAAATAATCAAAGTCAACACCGACAATCAATGACTGTGTGCACGCAAGAGCCAGGCATTTAGGCAACCTGCAGAACAACGAAAAGCGTTGTGTTGTAACAGCGCTGGGCACAGGTTCTGTTGTAGGATTGGAGCATTGCTAGTTCACACCTTCCTCAAGCAAGTATATTGGCTGAACCAGTGTGTAGCACAAACCATTTAGTAGATGCAAAAGTAACACATGTCCATTTACAATATATATTAGGTAGGCCCAAAAAGGAAATTGGGGATGGAATATTGTATACATATATTTATTTATCACGACATCTCTGTCTGCATAGCAGAGTATAGTCCGTATAGTTCATTCAGATTGAATAAACATGTGCAATCAAAGTGAAGACGTAATTGTTTTGTTTAAATTGTTTCACCTTTATAATATAAAAAAACAAATATATTATTCTCTGTTCACACTTACCCGAGTTTTAGAATAAATAAAGCAAATAATGTATAGACAAACATGTTCATTGGCTGCCGACCGTGTGCACTGTGATATTGCATAAGAAAAAGATCTTGGTTATCTGTTGTGTACGTATAAATTTACCACTCCATCACCTAACAAGAAAGTATTACAGTAAAACCTGTCCAAAACAGAACTCAATGGAACCCAGCAATGGTTTCCTATTTATACAGGTAAAGTAGAAGGCAAGAATATTTTATTTTAATAATAAAATGCAGAATACGAAAGTTTGTGATTTTAGTGACCTAGATCATCAAAATTGTACAAAAAATTATTTATGGATCTTTTATTTTACAACGAAATGCTATTTTGTACAGTGTGTAAGCCACATATTTTACAATACTTTATACGTAAAGTCTTCATTTGCGGGCTTGGTGACCTTGCATTTAATCATTTAACTTGTCCTGCTGTCCTCTTAAACCACTCTTCAAGAATTTTGTCTTTATTTTTATTGCGTCTTACATCAGTTTTTTCCCGCAACTAAAGCGCAACACTAACTGTCTTGGAGGCACTTTTTCTTTTTTGTATGCTTCAATCACTTTTACTTTCTCCCTAAGAGAAAGGGTCTTATGCTTTGGCATTTCACATGCTAGAATTTAGGACAGGACTTGCAACCACATGGACTCAACCCAAACAAAAAAACAAACATCCTTTACAGTTGCGTAAGTCACTTAAGAGTACTGTGTACTTAGCCGCTGGACGGTGTTGTGGCATGTAACGCGAAAACTTTTTTACCCCAAAGCCGCTGAACTTATTCTTTTGTTGTTATCTAGGAAAAGAACACCTACTTGAAACTACAGATGCCAAGTTTTGAAAATTTGGTATGCTTGATAGAAACATGATTTTGGGGCCTCTGGAAAATGGCTATAAACAGCTTTTTTAGAATGCTGTTAAGTCTGAAAACACAACCTGAATCCGTAAATCACAACATAAAGTCAGTGCATTGGTCTTTACTTCGTACTATGCAAAAATAAAATTTTATGGACAATGAGTTCTACGAAAACGTTGCACGCCAGTTTAGCACGCTGTGTATAGAGACCATGTGCCTATCGTCGAGAGTGTTACTCTGGCTCTTATCGCTCCGCTGCTCCCGCGCGTCAAATGTGGAGATCTGAAACCCGGTACACAATACCCTTAACAAATTATACAAGCGCTGCAGTCTATTGTTTATCAGAACTAGACAGCTGACAGCCTGAAAAAATGCACAAGACAATGCGTTTTTAACCTTCACTTGTTCATCACTTCGAGCCAGAGAAATATACACACGCAAGTTGTGCAATATTTAAACTCTTTGTCAGCAAAACTGAAGGAATCAAATTTTGAAAACAAAACATACGGGAAGTGGAAGCTGTGTGACACCTAAACAGTTATGCGATCTATTTTGAGTCTAGTGCCACTGCTGGCTTGTAGGCATCATATGTCAAATGGTATGCGCAGATAAACGTGATGCAGACTAGATTCTCCTTCATATTATTTTTTATCTATTGAAAATTAAACTGCATGGTTGCTTTACTGTGCCAGATTCTGCCATCTGCTTCTGATATTTCAGATGTCTAAAACACTGTCGCTGAGCTGTCTATAAACGAACAGAAAAAAAAAACAGCATATACGATAATTAAATACAGGGAACTTTTACTTTCTTATGTAATTCGTGCCACACATTCGACAAGAATAGTTTTTCTAAACAAACTCATGTCCATAGTAGGTATGTGA
Source organism: Medauroidea extradentata (assembly GCA_003012365.1). Taxonomy (NCBI): domain Eukaryota; kingdom Metazoa; phylum Arthropoda; class Insecta; order Phasmatodea; family Phasmatidae; genus Medauroidea; species Medauroidea extradentata. The sequence continues at coordinate 34,541 of PNEQ01005038.1, read as the reverse complement.
TTGCGAGCAACAGAACATTTATTCTGATTTCCATTCTAAAATAGTCAATTTCTTTTTATGCAGGATGTAATATACAGTAAACGTAACGGAACCGTAGATTTTTCCGCTTGTACAGGTTTCCGTTTTACAGAGCGTCGGTTTTGGACAGGTTTTACTGTATTAACAAATATATAATATTAACAGACGATGCAAACATTATCTACTACTCTATATGTTTATTACTACATTATGGTTAGCGAACGACATGTCCGTACAGTTGATTCATGAGTTATTTAATGACTGACACACTGTTAAACATACGAGTTTGGTACACCAGTATTTAAAGATTTACGATACTCTGACAAAACCAAAAATTTAGTTCAGTAATAATTACCACCATAAAAATAAGTCTGAAATATAACAAACAAATCTAATATTTAATTTTCAGTAAGTATTTTTGGACATTAACACATCAATGTTGTGGCTACTGCAAATGATTTTTCCGTATATCCATTTTCCGTTCTGTTCATGCGTTTTAAATTCCTTGTTCTAATTTTTTCCGTCCTCGCGTCAGTAATGTTTACATGATCCATAGACTTGTGGATTAGGTTATATTAAGTTAGACGTGAACAGTGAAAATGTGTTGCATGGTTTTCGAAATGTGGTTATATGCCTTCATTATTAAACAAACTGTGGTGATGTTTATAAGGCACGAATAAAAATCTCGCGGAACATTCTTTATAAAACAAAACACAAAATAATCCAAGAGTAAGTTTAATCACTCGTTTTGCTGATGACTTTTTTTCTGCATAGAGTACCAAATTTTCGTTAAGTCAATACCAGAATATCTGAATATGATTGTTAGTCATTGCTTGATAATTACAATTGAATTTTGAAATATACAGTAATTGCACATGTAATCAATATCTTTTTCAGGTTTTTATGTAATTTTTGTTTTCGTATTTAGATAACATGTACAAAATTTTCACGGAATATTGTTTTAATAGATAGTGCATTGTCGTTTTCTATGATAGCAACTGTACAAGATTTTGTCGGCTGGAAATAGTATATCGGCGCGCTGCACAAATTGAGCCAATTAGAAGCTAGGGAAGTGCAATGATATGAAGTTAATTGTTTACTTCAAAACTCAGGTTAGAGTGAACAAGGTTCAATAATGCTTGTTACATATATATTGGAATTGTAACATTCAGTATGTTTTGTTTGTTATTTATACTAGCATTTAACTTAACATGCATGACATTAAATCACTTGTGCATCTAATAAATGTGTATGTTTTGCAGAACTATTAAGAATGAATGTGAATGTCGATCCACTTTCCCAAATGTACATAGATTCATAATTTGATGACAGGTTTAATTATACGTGATGACAGAAGTAACAAATATCAGTATTGTTTCAAAGACGTGACAATTATAATAATGCACATGTGTGTCCGGTACACTTACTAAGTCTTACAAATGCTATTTGAATGCATTTGCTCAGTTATTTAAACCGACCAAGCAAATCAGAACATAACCAGTTTTTCAACGTCAATTTATTGTAGCTGTCTACCAATTTCAAACATGAAGGTAAAAAACATATTTGTAAAGCACAGTAATGAAGTTACGAAAGTGCACAAATTTTCCTATAACCAGATAATAACAGTTACCTATATTGTATCAAAATGTTAATATTCAATGCATATGTATTCTCGTTCTCATGCTGCAAGCTAAAACTAACGCATATTTTAACAGTACGGTAATATTTAATTGACAGTCGCGGTGACGTTGTGGTCTGACTACTTGCTTACATCTTTACATATAAAACATTGGCCGAACACTGGAGTTATCCAGTGGGTTTTCTCGGGATACTTCTATCCCTCTTTGACAGTCCACTGCTGATCCATTGTGACTTAACTTCACATCTGTTAAGCACGAACAAAACGTGTAACACCATCACTGCAGTGATTCTTTACAATAAAACCTTCAGAAACAATCATAGAACAAAGTATTTCAGACACTAAATAGCTCACATCAAGCGATAAACTTGATCCTGATTACAGAATAAGGTTGCTAGTTGTTGGTTCAGGTAGTCGCAAATGATCACTTTCGCCCCGTTTGACAGAAACAGCTGTTTCGTGCAAAACGACTGCACATGGTTCCCTATGGGTCCGAACATTAATTGTTACTCACAAAGATCACTAAGCAGCCACGTACCAAGTAAAAAAAATGTTGTCACAGCACAGCTGTCAGAGGAACGTGATGCAAGGATCAGATTTCCTCATATTTTCTTGTTCTGTAGGTAATACCTGACGAGTCAGTTCTGACTGACAAGTGATTAAGTACTGATTATTAACACATACTACGTAGTGCAAGCATATATGAAGTATACGGTTATTATAACGTTTTATGTTCCTGTTCCCTCCATTACAGTACGCAATCCCGTATTTAAGAACTGTCAGCTGTAATGTTTGAATGCACAACTTGCTAAATATTCATGTCAACTATGTTGTATAACATTACACAACATGTTAGCGAACGAGTGAAATGTCAAACATTTATATTCAAATATTCAAATGTGTATATTTTTTAACATTCGTATTGCAATCTATGAAACTTGCATAAAATATATAAATATTATTATGGTATTGTGATCTTTGAAATACTATCTAATTGGTACGTAAATACCATTTGTATGTTCCGTCATAATACATGACAATTCTATCTGGAAACTTGAGCAATACAAGCTAGTTAAGCTAGTTAAACAAACTAGTGTTTTTTTGACATAGCCTATGACCTACCGTTGTTGCGTACAATGCTCTCAAAACATTTCAGTATCATTGTGTGACGCACAGGACCTTAAATTTTGACATAAGTGAAAATTGAACGAAGTAACTAGAATTAATTTAACAGCAAGGGTTTTGCATTGCCAGCTTATGCATTTGGCTACAAATCAACCTTCAAATTACATATAAGGGCTATTCTGCAACCATGCTCACATCTGTGATTTTTTTAATTAAATAAAGTACCCAGTGTGTCGCTGGACTTGATATGTGAAAGGTCCTTCAAATATAGGTTGCACAGTAACTTCAGGTCACTACCAGGTGAGATGCATGTAGTGCTGGTCCATTCTTTACTGATGGAACTTAAATGTTGATAAATATAGAACATTCTTGGAGAACAATCTTCCAGTATTGCTTGAAGACCTTCCCTTTGACTTGCAACAAACAATGTGGATTCAACATGATGGTTGTTAAGCACAATATTGTGTAGCAGCACTGGAAATATTAGATCGCGTGTACAATCACAGCTGGATCAGAAGAGACAATCCAGTGTCTTGGCCTGCAAGATTACCAGATCTTACTTCAGAAAACTTTTGTTTGTGGGGTTACTTAAAGTGCCAACTAGTGCAACAACATGATTCAGCATTACCACCAATGCATGTTTGAACATTATACTGGAAACACTTCTTAGTTGTGTAGAATCATTCCAAGTGCAGATAAGTGAATTGAAGCGGGTGGTGACATTTTGACTACTTACTGTAAATCCAACAAGCACCCCTATGGTAAGAGGCAAGCTGACTTAGGTTAGTTAACCATTTGGCCAGCAAACATTTTGTGAACTTTCATCCCCTATGGAGCAGGTTTTTTTCCAGTAGTACTTCATTACAACAAATTTATAAATTTTTAACTATCTGAGTTGCTATGTCATACCATTTACATATTTAGCACTGTTTTTTATTCAATAACTTTGTTTATTTTGGTGAAATTAAAAAATGTATAAAAATTAACTATACAATCACAACCATTGTACTGTACTATTTTTCTCTAATATAATAATGTTTCAGAATTTTTCTTTCAATGTAGGTTTTTTTTTACTTTCTGTACATTTCCCTACTTTTTATATTACAGTACACTTGTTTATGCTGCTGTAGTGTCCAAAAACAATTTTTACTTAGTGTAACAATGGTCTACATGAAAATTTAAAATTTTTGCAAATATTTTATCATTTATCCCCAATTGCTGACAACAATTCTACTTTTGAAACATAACTAATTTTGTAATTTACAACACATTTTCCTAAAATTAACAAAACATTTGCTTTCATATGATTCACACATACATATACGTATACACACATAAAAGGTAAATTTGGATAATACATTTTTTACAGTTGTGTTTGATATTTACCATTGTCTACATTATCTTCATTACATGCTGTATAACACTTTTTTGTCTGATGTGTAGTGTTCAAAACCATACATTTTTTCAAAGTGTTTAACAATGGTCAATCTAACATTTCAAAATTTTTACACTTATATCATCATCTATCCACAATTAATATATAACTTTAAGAAAAAAAAATTTTCTTTTAACACACACATGCGCACACAAAATAATAATAAAAAAACTAAGTATTAATAAGGATATAAGGATACTTTTATTCTATTAATAAGAATACCGTTCTACAATTATGGTTCAAATTTACAAATATTTATATATTAGCAGGTGTCCCGATCTATTAATGTTGAAAAACACTAGTTTCAATGGCTGAATTGCTAAATGCATTTATGGGTGCAACAATGGTCCACATGAAAATTCAAAATTTGTGCAAATGGTGTCAGTTATGATCACAAAACAAACCAAATTTTAATGTTTTACAATACTTTTCAGGTTTCTCCCATATGCCGCACACACACACAAATTTACAATTTATATATATAAAAAAAACATGTTTTGGTATTGGAACTTCTTATAGGCTGTTCACTATAAACTGAGCACTAAGCAGAACTTTTAATTGAATAAAAATTTGTTTTATTGTGTCAATAGATGTTTGAGAGAGTTGAAACTTTTACACTGGTTTTTAGTTACATGGAAGTTTTCATATTAAAAAAGGTAAAGACGGCTGCAAATCTGCCGAAAGAAAACTTAACGCAATGTTCACTTTATTGTGAACAGCTTATAGTAATTATTTACATATACAGAGGTGCCAACCATTAACAAAGTGCTTGGTAGTAATTTTGTGAAACATCAGTAGTTTTCCTAGTGAACGCATTATTTTTAATGTGTACACACTATTAAATTACCCATTCGTCAGCAACTTCAGCATTTGTTGTTGGATTTACAGCATCACTTTACAGTATATACCTATATACACAGTAGAACCCTTGTATAACATTTTCCTGGTTATAAGGCTTCTTATGTTTGGTCCCTTAAACTGTTTTATAACAAGAAATTATCCTCTTATAAAGAATTCCCTTATATAAAGTACACATTTTTGAATCCCATAAGAAACGTTATAACATGGTTCGACTGTATATATATTTTTCTCTAAATTTAACTTACAAAATGCTTGACTTTTTTTACCGTAAATATGACAGCGGCAACAGTCTTTACCACAGTGTTTACACAGAACTTACATTCACACAATACACAAAACACGTGATGTTGAGACACACTTGAAGTACATACACGTGTCCACAACTGTGAATATTCTGAATGATATTTCTGAAAATTTTCCTGTTTCAAACTCATAATTGAATTTAAAAATTCACATAAATATTTTTTATGTTAAACAATGACAAAGTGGTTAAGTTTCCGGATCAATATGGCCGATCAGCGGAAGAAGAAACAAGTAAATACTAGTGCATGCGTCAAGCCTTTGTACCACGGCCACAAACCTTATAACTTTGGGCAGACTCGGTAAGCCTCAATGGCTTCAGGCAAACAGCTGCTGCAACCAGCGTGACATGCTTCCTCTGTCGGGGCAGTACTGGTTTGATTCTCAGGTAATTCTGTGAGTAGCCAAGCTATCGTAGGAGAGAGAGGGGCTCTTCCTGAGAATGGAGCTGGGCTGCACTCCCAGGGACAGTGGATTCCCTTGGTACGAGCCAACGCCCAAAACCACTTTGTAGCTGACGGAGGGATGGTCTCGAATTTATTTTATCTCGTGGGTAGGCCGGCGTCCACTCACATGAGAACAGCTGACGCAGCAGTTGTTGCTTGCATGCCGATATCGGGGTAGCCCTCTTGGGCATCAGCATCAGTTGCTCCTAATGAATCAAGTCTTTGATGCACCGGTGGAGAAGGGGTGTAAGCTGAAGTGATTTTATAGGACTAATGAGCGTCACATGTTGTCGCTGGATCTCTTTTAGAATTTTACTAAATAAAACCTTTTTATGAGAGCATGCTTGAGATGCTGCAAGCTGATACTTTTTGTAGAGCTTGGGCAGGGTCGGTTCAGGCCTTGGCAATTTATGCAACTTGGGAAAAGCCCCAAAGGAAAGGATTCTGGTTCCTGAACAAGTTTACGGCGGGCAAAGGTGGTCTGCTCCTTTGATTGTCTATTCTAACTTCCTCGTCTGTAATATGTATTTATAACGCAAGACATTAGAAAGAAATAGAAAATATAGAATTCACTGCTCTATATTGAAAGTTTGACACAATATGTACAACACTGGTACTTACAATGACACTGATTTACATGAGTCTTTCACAAGCACTGACTGGTATAGGTTTACACAAGTTTTTCACAAGCACTGTTTCTTTACAAGTTCATTGATTACAACTGCTGACTGATTAAACCACAATGTTATTAATTAGTGGGAACTTCGAGTACTAACTTCCGTTTCTGACGGAAATACTGTCGTGCAGCGTGGTAGTCAGAACAACTAAATGCAAAAAGGCGAGTTCCAAATTTACTGTGCACGCAGCTAATGGGATCAGTCTTGCCATCTTACTACTGGCACTCGGGTAAGGGCACAAGGTTTGGGTAGAAGGATTTAGGTTGCAGATTATCGCCACAACCTGCAAGGAAGGAATGAGGGTTTAGGTGGCAGGCTACCACCACAACCCTAGGTAAGGGTAAGTGATTAGTAAGCTCAGTGAGAACAGAGCCCTAGACAACTGATTTATGGTAGACAAGAAGTGCCTTGTATACCCGTACCTTTCTTACATAACATATTTAAGCAAGAGATCACAATACTACTACGTGAAAATACATACAGTAACTATAATATTTTTAAGTGAAAATAAAATAGCAAGCGGTAACACGTGTTTCTAAGTAACAATTACCTACAAAAACATATATATCAAAGAGGCAAGCTTTAAGGTTATTTCTAGGTGATGCTGTGGCAATGCGTCAAACGAGCTGCACCCGTGGACAAAGTGACGTAAACAATAGCAAGCACACATGTTGGTAAACAGTGAATTTAAATTGAAAATGTACAATTTCATTGTATTTCTGGGACTACCATAACACGTAGTGAATGATTATTCGTATAAACTATGGACAAATCGTAGTACTTGGCATCTCTGTACATACGGTATATATATATTTTTGTAATTACTTGTAGATTTACATTTTATTTCTGTTTTATGTTGCAATACAGTTTTTCACAGCTGTAAAGTTCATGTACCTAAAATAAAAAAAATAAAAAAATATATATACAGTGCATTTTTGTTTTATTTTTGACTGCTCACAAATTTTACGTATTTGGTAGACAAGGAAACACACACAAACCAAAATTACAGGAACTGCAATACCACAATGTGTGAGTCTGTTTTTGCAGTCATTTTCTTGTGTGTTTGCACCCAAAGCACTGTTGTGATGTCTTCATCTCAATTGAAGGAACAGGCTCTGGAAAAAGCCTGCCTGTTAGTGGCATCAGGTCTGGTGTAACAGGACTGTCAAAATGATGGACGTCCGCCTCTAGAAGGAGTTCGTGTAGTCATGAATTCCTCCAACAACTGCCTTACAAGATTCAGTCTGTAATCCCCAAGTCTCAATATCTGCCGCGTTTTTAGTTTATATGTATGTGTCATATGAGTCGTAAACAATAACATCAAGAATGTGGAAAAAAAAACTTCTTATTTTTGTCTTGCAAGTACTTTCCAAGAAAATCATTTGCATGTCACATTTGACCACCAGCCCGATGTTTGTGTTATACTCGAGAACTGATATAGGCTTTTATGAAATGTCCTGAGTTGTAATACTTTATCTGGGTCACTCATTTTATGTTTGTGGATGGTCAATAACATGCAAACATCACGCTGATTGTGCCACTTTTCGGTAAGCATTGTTGTTGTATTATATGTAATGCATCACCTTTTGTCACTTCCTCAGGAAACTTTGGCATTTTCTCCCTGTTCCGTTTTACTGTACCACAGTCCCCAGTTTTGGGTTCAAATAAATGCTGATACAGTTGAGGGCTGGTGTACCAGTTGTCTGTAAAAAGTGAATGACCTTTTCCCAAATAAAGTGCTGAAAGTGTTGTGATAACCGATTCTGAAATTCTTAATGTAGGGTTGTCATCAATATTTGTTGCAGCCCCTATGTATATAAAAAAGTCAACATCATACCACATTTGACAATCACACAAAACAAATAATTTTATGCCAAACTTAGGTCGCTTCGTTGGCACATTCTCTCTGAAACACAGTCACCACTTCCAAACCATTATACTCTTGTCAATACAAAGGTTTTTGAAATGCACAAACAGAGACCTGAATTTTATTTTCAGTGATTCTACTATTGCGTTTATTTTGTACAGTCGGTCACCATGTGGTTGATTTTTGCTGTCTGAGAAGTGAAGTAATCTGAGAATAAGCAGGAAACGATTCTGAGAAAATATTTTTGCAAAAAACAGAGTGGAAAGAACTGGATCTGTTGACCAGTAATCCTTGAGTCAGTTTTTGAAAGTATGTGCCATTAGCAAGAAAACTGCTAAAAAAAGTATGTATACATTTCTGGAATGGATAGCTTAGTATAATTTAATTTGGAATGTTCTTTCATTTTCAAATTTTGCTGAGTAAAATCAGCATTGTTGACCCATTCAAAACCAGTTTCTGCTAGAAAATTTTGTGCATCACTAATCTGCAGTCACTACAGCTTTTCTAATTTTACGACATTATTCTTCACTCGAATGAGAGTTGTGCTGGGCCCGTACTTCCTTTCACGCAATGTTGTGAAGATTCTACTATTGTACAGTTTACCAGGACTTAGCAGATCGTCAACCATTATATTGTGAATATTGACAGTGGCTTTGTACCGACTGCGTCAGTGAACGACGTAATTTGACGACGTTAGAAACAGTTCAGACATTGCAAGTTATCAAGAATCAACATATATAATACTCAGCAGTTATATTTCAAACGTCTCCACGTATCCAGACTTTAAATACATACCAAATATTCCATTTGTTGTTTTGGAATATTTACCGTCGCCGTTTGTAAACATGACATTCTTCGCCATAGATGTGATGCAGACTAAACAGAGACACAGGTACAGGCAGTGCAGCTAGCCTCATGCTACACTAGCGCTATCGAGCGACAACGGCGGAACCTCAAGAAATATTCCCGAGAGCTGTGTTAATATCATTTTCCCGTGATATTGTGAATTTCTGAAGGGAATTGTTTATATAATTAATATTGTTCTAAGCGAGACTTGTTATGTTTATATTGTGTTTTCATTATGTATTTTTAGGTTTCATAGTAATAATTGATATATTGTAATTTAAAGGTCGTAGTTGCTCCGCCATGTTGGGCGGAGTATTTCCAGTGATAATATTCATTCTCGCTTCTTGTATTTATACTCGTGTATTTGTAGTATCGGGGTTCAGTCGGCTTTCAGTGAAATGTAAGTGTTGCTTTGTTATTCGTTATTGTAAATGTGGAATGGGTTGTTATGCTGCAGGACTTGTAAATGATTAATTTGTGGCGCCTTGTTTAGTTTCGTGTTTTTTATTTCTCGAGTTGAAGTCTGTAGCATAATGGCCCAAGTCCTAGTGTTTCGTTCGCGTCTTGTGTTGATTGTTGTTGTTTCACCTTTTGCCTGGTATATAAAGTAACTGTCGCGTTCGGGATTCCAATAAGTAAATTAAAGTAAATATATAATTATTCAGTGAGAGAGAGAGAGAGGCAGACATGTAATTTCTGTAAGTTTTATTAATTGATTAATTAATCTTTAAAGGTGTGCAATTTGATGCTTGGATTTGACAGCGAATGTAAACCATTTCCGATCTTTTAATAGTAAACCAATTAGATGTTTTGCATGCACCTTCTGTGCCCGAATATGAGACTTTTGTGTGAGGATGTAAGCTGTTAATGCATTACTACTGAGGTAGGATATGCTTGTGTTTGAGAATGAATGTTGGGACGTGGTTCCCGGAAGCTTTAATTAGTATGTAGTAAGTATGTTTAGGGGCGTGTGTCCCCTCGAATTTATGTTAGGGTTTGCTGCTGAGAGTCAGCACTTGTTGTGTGAGCTAGTTCCGTATGAGGTAGGGCTAGCCTATGTTTAGTTGTTGTCTTTGCTACACCCTCCTCAAGGTTAATCGACTAGGGCTTCTTGTTATTTCATATTTGTTCAACTTTAAGCGAGATTCCATTTGCACACCTGTTATTGTATTTTTGTAAGATTTATGTTTAATGTTGTTTGTTGAATGTTTAGATCCTTGGTTATTATTTAGTTTGTATTATTTGCGAGGTTTTGTAACTGATGATTTTGTTTCGATTATTAATAAATTGCTGATGCGATTAAACCAACCTTTGGTATTGTTTATTGAAGTTGAAGTTAATGGTAATTTCCCTTCTACAAATTTGCTAATAATTGTGACTATGCTTACAGATCATGCTGACCACTTGCTAGTTTTGCTAGACTTGAGGTTATGAGTATCTAGCTCAGATTGAATTACATTATACCCTAGCCTAGGCGTAGCTTGCTAATTGTTGGGGATCGCAACCCTCGTTCCTGCCTCTGCTCTGCTGCTGTGAAATAATTGTTAGGTGCCATCACCATGTCTAGATTAGCCCCGATGGAGGGGTGGTGATGGTACAGAGTTTGTGTCACTAATGTCGATTACATCACTATCCCCAGACTCCCAATTCGTAATTATTTCTTGAAGCTCTCTTTCAGAAAGCATTATACTTTTACGTGCAGACGACATTGGAAAAGGAAATCATCTTGTCACAAAGGAGAAAAAAAGGGGTGGGGTGGGAGGAATTCAGTACTTTCATTTCCTATTCGTCGAAAACATTACAACTCACAGAAAATTATAAGTGAAACCAACTCACAATTCTCCTCCTGCTATACAAAATAAAATTCACAGGAAATAACTACTGCATGTGTTACTTCAACATACTACTGTTATCGACTTTTCAAAATACCAAACACAAATAGTGACAAAACACATTGTATCCACTGCAATGCACGTCGGATGTAGTAGAGTTTTGACACCAGAGATGGTGAAACTTTCCATTACTACTAGCGCTGTTCTGTGGTGTACAAAATAATTAATGGTATTCATTTTAAAGCTAACTAGCACTACGTACCACGTTAGCAAACAAACTTCCAAACCGAGTGGCCCAATTCCAAAACGTCTATTGTTCAATTTTTTTCGAAATTCGTTACAAAGAATTTCATTAAACAAAAACACGAATTTCGAAAAAAATTGGACAAGGAACATTTTGGAATTGGGCCACTAGGTACATTTCTGTGTTTGCTAGTCAGAACTAAGCTTCAGACGTAACTGTACAGTACGAGCATGCACCCTAATAGTGAGGGGTAAGGGTACTACTCACTTAAAATAAGTTGTTTCACAAATTATTGAATACATCTGTTTTAATTTTTTTATCCAGTGCATTTTTTTGAGATACTAAGACTATTTCAACTCAATTTATTTTTGTCAATTACAGCACCATCTATCTTATCATAAAAAAATGCAAACACAAGAGTTATGGTTTTTCCCAGAGAACCAGAATCTGCTATAAAAAACTGGGGTTTCTATTTAAAACTTGAAAGTTGCCCCCCCCCCCTTTATTTCCTCCTGCGGGTGAGGCAGGGGGATCTACAATGGTATCGCTGGATAGCGTTGTTAAAATATTGAACAAATACTGTACCTATTTTTTTTATTTTTTTTTTGTTTTTAATCAGATGAATGGTTTTTCACATACTGTATTTATTTTTCTTGAGATTAAAAACCCACTCAGTACTTAAATTTTTATTACAGGTGGATAGGTGGCGTGAAGACAGAGAGGCTTGTGTCACCGACAGGCCTGGCCAGAGGCTAAATGCGACTGAATGACGATGAATGTAGCTACCTGCGGTATTCTTTCTTGTTTCACAATGTTTGTAACTGATTACAGTTAATTCTAATATGAAAGAATGTTTTCATTACAGTATTGCTCAAAAATTAAGCTGCCCCAAAAAAATTAACTATTAAACTTTAGAATAAAGAATTTAAATACCAGTAAGATAAAATAAACCTAGTAAAAATTACATTTGACTGTATCAACATACTCACATTTTATTATATAATGAGTAGTATTACTTTTATTTACATTAAAAGTTAAATGTGTAGTGAACCGATACTGTAGTAGTGCTATTGCATACAATATAATTATGTATAATGTTTTCTTATGTATAACCCACTTTTTTACAGGTCCCCAGAAAAAAGTTATATCAGAGGTCTACTACAGTCCCTACTGCGTTACAATGAAACTGCGTTCAACTGTAAAATTCATGTAAGTTACTGTAATACAGGCTTTTCCCAAAATTTTTGTATGTGTAGCAACATTCTCCTCTTCTCTAGCCAGAAAATGGTTTTGCCAGAAAGTGATATGTTTACAAATGACAGAGTATCACTGAATATAATGTAATATGTAAATCCCTGTCCTTTATCACACAGTGACCTTCAGGTTGTACAACACCCAATAAGGAGTATTGATACCTACCACCCTGGATTTATACATTTTTCTCTTTATTACTTTTGCTCAAGTGTCACCATTTTTTTGGCATGACCGGACATAAAAAAGCTTTTCAGGATTTCTGAAATTGTTGTGAACACAGTACCTTTAAAATTATTTAATGAGAAATACCTAACAAGAAAAAAAGGAGCAATAACAGACACAACAATGTGTATTTAAACACATTGTTCTATCATCAATTAAACTGAACAACCTACCAGCAGCACCAAGTGCATTTCTATTTAACACAGACAGCTGTGTTACTGATAAAATAAAGAGCCTCACTGTAACATCTTTCCAATATCCCAGGGGAAAAAATTGTGAAAAATACATCTTGCGAATTTGGGACAAGAATTTTATGGTTTTATTTTTAGATCAATTTAAGGTAAATTTCACGAACAGCTACTAATGCTGTGTACTTCCCTGACTGACTCCAGCAGCGAAGCTAGATGTTACCAGACACAACACAGGTATGCAAGCAGAAACACGAGTGTAAGCAAGTACGCGAGTCAGGTTGCATCATGCGACGACGACGCGTGAGAGTGCTTGCTCTGCACTTCCCACACATACATCTTGCACAGCGCAGCAGTATGCACATGGGTGGATGTTGCCCGATACTATGCAGGTGTGCGCATGAGAAAAAAATATTCATAAAGTCACATAGGCAGTGTCATGTTGTGCGATCACCCTTAATTACAGGGCTTTCTTTTAGGAAATTTTTACGATGATTCCTGAGTGCAGGCTGGGTCTTGGGTTCTCTAGAGGGTTTCTTCTTGGTTTTCCCGAAGTCTCGAGGATCTCTGCTAGAGAGATTAATTGTGAAAGCCCCAGTTGACGGTGCCGGTGCATTCCCTTTCCTCTTTGGACCTCCCACTCCACTGGCCATGGAGGGGTAGGCCCGGGAGGGGAGGGGGTGGTCTGGTTCCGTCGACTGGCGGTAGGGGAACGCGCGTCGGCAAGTCGAGCTGGCGGCTGCTCGAGCAAGAGAGACTCACTCTTGTGTCGGGCGTGGACGAGGAAGGGTCTAGGAGGGGAAGCCTTCCTCATTGTGAAAAAAGTGGATTAACGAGTGCTGCCGGATGGTAACCAGGACTTCCTGTGGGCTCTCTGCATCGCTTGGCAATGTGGGAAATTGCAATACCGTGGGACATTGCGGTTGTGTGGTGAGTCCGCTTAAGTGACGGCGTA
>PNEQ01005038.1:0-16374 GCA_003012365.1 Medauroidea extradentata | reverse complement strand
TTTAATGGGAAATTAAATATTGATTATTTTGTAGATGGCTGCAACAGCTGATTTTGCTGCGCGGGCCACCGCATAAAAGGGCCTATATCCAATACGGTGAGAGATAAAATTTTAATGAAAATGGTTTTCGCCTATTGGAACATGATAGTAACCGTAGTTAAATTATAAAAATAATACAAAATAGTCAAGCAACCAAAAATTAAAAATTTGCTAATTTCACATGGAATGACCCTAATGTATTGATGAGCTAGTTTCCAGCGCCTTAGTTCTGAGCTATTGTTTGAGGGTGGTAGGGCTCTTAATACTTTGGTGTTATAACAGGAGTCAAAATTTTGTTGTTTTATGCAGCATGTGCTGCGACTGGTTTGTCAAGTAAGTCCACGTTACCGGCTATTGCTTGTTTTATGTCTGCTCTATGACCATTCATTCTTTGTCAGAGTGTGTTGATGGTGAGACTTATGTATTTTGCATTGCAATGTTTGCACTGTAGCTGGTAAATGAGGTTTTCTGTTGCACAGTTGTACCTGCCCAGTATGGGATAAGTATGATTGCTAAGTCTGCTGGCGAAAGAAGTGGGGGTTGATGGATGGTGCACGACCCACAGTGTGGTTTATTACAGGAGTGGGACCTCTGGGTAATGTGGTAGTGTTGTTGGATGTGGTTGGCTGAAGAGCGTCCGAAGATCGAAGATTAGTCTGGGAGGCTTAGAGAGCAGGTTTTTAGTTTGAAGTAGAATAATTGTTTTCCACTTTCCCGGTCAACCTTAATGTGCCAATGACTTTCACAAATACAGTAGAACCCTCTTATAGTATTCCCACTTATAACGTTTTCCTGGTTATAATGCTACCTTCATTTGGTCCCAAAACTGGTTTGTAATAGGATATTACCCTCTTATAATGTTTTCCCATTTACTGTATTTGCCGGCATATAAGACGACAATTTTTACATATTTTTGGCCCTCAAAAATTGCTACTCGTCTTATATGAGGGTGCAAAAATTTTTGGTAGCCAAAAATTGTTTGAAAGCTAAGCTGTAAGCTGTGGAGTTGTATGATGTTTCAAGGAATTGCGTTTTTCGTCACAAATGAAAACGAGTGCCCCCTTTATTTTAATAAAATTAACGATACGAAATTTTGATGAGCGTCATTCATAATAAAGGACACTTCCTCGCAGCGAAGCGGCGATCGATGCGAGCGCATGCCGAGATACTTTGTCTCGCCAGCCTACAACTCTCGGGCGGAGAAAACGAGGATCTAGGTCCGCATGCTTTCATCCTTTGTCTCGCAAGCACAAGACTCTCGGGCGGAAAAACGAAGATCTAGGTACCGTACCACACATTCATGTGTCTACCGTCTAGTGCTAGGCTGGCGGACAACAGCGCACAGGAATGCGATGACCTTGCAAGCAGCTGTTGTTGCCCGGAGTTGCCATGTAGTGCGCGGCGTGCCTTAGGCCGGCGTTGCCAAGTCGCGCACACCTGCCGGCAAATGGAGATATCGCCTGCTGCCGCCGTGCATTTCCTTGGCTCTTGGGCGCGTGGAGAGCAGTAGTAGCCAATGTTATTCGTTTATGTGTCTACTGTCATGTTTATATGCCGTTAATAAATGCATTGAAAATATTTAAACTAAATTTTTAATGTTTCTGGCAAAGGAAAAATATTTTTTTCTGTCGGGAATTTCAAAATTAGTAATTTACTATTTTTCAAGATTTTGTACCTTCAAAACTATGAGTCGTCTTATATGAGGGGTCGTCCTATATGCCGACAAATACGGTATAATGTAAACATTTATTTGGTCCCTTGAGAAACATTATAACAGGGTTCTACTGTAATTTAAAATTATATAAGTTTGCCATAATTTATTGAAATAAAGAATATGCAGATCACAAAACAATTAATGTTAATAAAAATGGTCTGGAAAAGTGGTCATGTTACTGCGAACAGCTTACACATGCTGGTTACTACACAGTATTGGTTACTCACACATCGTAGAGTTTCATGTGGCCATCATCTGATGCAGTCAGCAACAACTGTGAATCTGGAGAGAAACACAGTGAGCGAATGGGCATAGCATGACCTAAACAGAAAACACATCCAGTATTAGAAACACTCAGTAATGGTCTACATCAAAATATATTTGGTTATGACATACAGTATGTACAGTTACCAACAAAATCGACAATACTAGCATTTTTACAATGGTAAAAGTACGTACAAGGAAATAACCTACACCTGCAAACACAGCTCTGTGGCACAAGAAAAACACATATTCATGAGAATACGTAGTTAAATTTTTGGTAAATAAAAATTTACTATGTGTAAAATGTTATGTTTTATTTGGAAATTCACATTATTTTACGTTCTTTTTTAAAACATTTTATTATTGAACCAAATTTTCAGGTACTGTAGGTATCTTATTCTTTTAGTGTGAATGTACCTGTATGTTAAACTTACCTTCTAACGTATGAACAAGCTTGCCAGATGCTACATCAAATATGTTGATAATACCATCAATAGCACCACTTGCAATGTACTTTCCATCAGGACTCTAGAACAAAAGAACATACATACACACTAGCATTCACTCAATGAGACAATAAAAAAAATCACTGGTTCAGAGTCTGCAAGTGGTGACAGAGTTAACAATTACAATGTACATTTGAAATACTTATGTATCTATGTCCATATAGGTTATCTCGAGTTAAAATTGTGATGAGCAACAAAGAAACTCACACAGTTATACCCCAAGGAGACTTGTGTATCATGTTAGTGAAGTAATATGGCGACATGATTATACAATGAATGTTTGTTCATAGCAATTTTGTAACTAACTGACAACAAAAATGATTTACCTTCTTTAGTCATTTATGCACAAATGACACTAAGGGACTTAACTCAGAAGTTGTGATGGATATAACATTATGATAAACAGCCCCACTTCTTAGAAGAAACCAATCATGATTAAATTAAAATGTCTTAATGATGTTGAAATTTTGTAGCAAGAGTATTGGGTAACAACTTCACAAAGCTACAAAGTAAATTAACATTGTTAGTCACAGGTGGCCCAAAAATTATTTGTCACTGTGTGCAACACAGACAAATCACTTCTGTGAACAAACTATGTAATATGTAGTACATTTTTATAAAAGGAAGGAAGGACTCTTACACTAGATCATTTTTACCTAGAAAAAAACTTAACATTCCCAGTAAATTGGCATGTTTAGTATAACCTACATGATACAATGTGCTTTTAAACAAAAATAAATAAAATATTACTCACATATGCAATGCTAAGCGTAAATTTCCCTCTTGTGTCCAACGTCTGTTCCTGCTTGCTTGACTCCACTCCATAAAGATTTATCTTCCCAGAGTGACTGCCAGAAATAATGAACTTGTCATCTGGTGAGAATGCCACAGTCCAGAGGTCAACTGGACCCACTTCAATGTTACCCACTTTCTCTCCTGTTGCCAAGTCCCACAGTCTCAAACTTGAGTCAAGAGAACTTGATGCACACACTGTGAAACCAAAGAATAAATTAACAAATTGTGTACAAAGAGAAAAAATTGTTCAAAGATATTACTGTATTATGGTTCATACAATACTATGGTCTATGTCACTTAAGTATTCCGTATTTTGACAGTTCACTTCTGAGAAGTGTGTGTGTGTGTAAACAGGAGTGAGGAGACAGTGCATTTGCAGGAAGCCAAGTAGTTTACAATGGAACTGCCAGGCACATTTCTCAGAAGAGACATGTAAAAATATGGAAAAGTTACGGTACATGAGACAGTCTATAGTTAATACAGTGCTAGAAGTAGACTAAGACATCTTAAGCCTGAGCATTTTTGTAGCATTTGCTACCGTGCTGCACTCAGTCCATGGGCTGCTGATAAGGTGAGATCTGATCTTAGATGTACTGGGAAAGAACAGAAGTCAGCAGCATGAGATAATGGAAGTGTGTAGGCTCACAGTTCTGCATGTAAAGTCTCAATACGATTTAGTTTGGCAGAGTGAGATTCACACAATCACTCCCTTCTGCAAAGCCACCATGAGCACAAAGTATTTATGGAAGGCATAAACATTAACTGAACTTCATACCGTAATTTATATGTATAGAGATATACCCTGAGTCAGTCAGACTGACAAGACTACAGTATAAGCAGACCATGAGTAACAGTTTAAAACATGCTCCAGTTGAAAATTAGGGTGTTTTGGGCAAGCAGAAAGATATTTTAACTTGCCTTGCCTTATATTGACAAGAGGAGAATGTTATTGCCATAAGATTAGTTTATTATAATGAAAAGTTCCCTCAGCAATGCATTTGTTTACAGCTTTGAGCAACAGCTAGCGAGGTCCATACATCCTCAAGAGAGAATGATAGTAGCATTGTACCCAGTCGGCCTCAACTAGATGCGTAACTGAGGCAACGCCCCTCACTCGGACGGCCTAGGGAATGCAACTTATTGGCACTACCGTAATTAAGAGCCACGTGAGCTGACAAACCAAACTTGTGTGCAGTCGCTGGGGTATGAAAGTGGTGACAGCACTGGAATGGTCCTCCCCAAGACCAAGTGTAGGTGTACATAGCAGCAGACAATGAAGTGCTGTGAATGAACACTTTTCCTATCATCCCCTCCTGACACCTCCAGGTTACATAACAAGAAGAGAGCTAAATGGATAATGGACCTGCATTTCAACAATTCCCTGACTCTCTTAAGACACTGAGGCTTGCGGAAGAAGTGTTCAGACAAGATGTGTCCCAACTTCCCCGGCAACAGTACTAATGTCAAAAGATAGTTTCCAGTTTTAGGGTCCACCTGAGGTCGTTTAGGAGTGTTGCTAGTGTCAGTAAACAGACTCAGCTGTGGGTGTAGGAGCAGTTGGGTAATAAAAAAGAGGTTGTCGGGCCTAAAGGGTTTACTACAATCCTTTATTTCTATACTTCTGCCCCACTCCTTAGGAAATATTGGGTAGTTTAAGAAAGAGACAAGTCATAGAACAACTTACTAGTAGTTGCGGCTCTGAACAAGCAATTTGTCTAGGGTGTCAGGACATGTATCAGCTGCCCTTAGCATCTTGCTCATTAGTTGGCAGAATTTGCACTTTCTCCCAACTTAGCAATACAGTGGCAACAAACAATTTCATCCTGGGGGACTTACTTTTATTTGGCTTTACTTCTCAACTACAGCAATGTCGTTAGAGATGGTTACACACAAATTTACACAAGGAGTAGCATTGGGCAAGGAATCAACCATGGCATATGTTAAGAATAATCCCAGCATTCACTTGAAAGATTTTGGCATTCACTTGGAGCAATTTTTGGAAACCATGGGAAACCAAAATCAGAATGGCTGGAGCCGGGAATCGAGCTCCCCGGATCTTCCTGAATGCATGTGTTTTTGGTCAGTTACAGTGCCCCCAGTGCAATACAGAATACACTAGTCTGACCAAAAATTATACCAAAACAAGCTATAGCCATTCCAGCATATACCTTCAGGAAAACCAGTTGCTGCACATGCAGACTTTCAGAGGAGTCGCTAGTAACACTATGTCTGTAGAATCAGTGTTTGAATCTACGAAAGGTAAGAAATTAATCTATAAGCACAACATTTGACTTTATGTTATTGCATGTCATTAAAGATGGAAAAAAAATTAAGGCTTTGGGGCTCAAGTGTTCTTAACATAAAGGAGAAAAGCATATTCTGACATGTACAATAATAATATCATACTGTTGCAGATATAATCTGCTTGCTTTTGCACTACATGCATGGAAGCACACAGGTTCAGGGCTGAGTCTTGCTCAATCACAACTTTCCTTATCACCTGTAAGTGCAAGGCACTCAACTGGTGTCTGCCTTCCCCTCGACCACTCCTCTTCACAACTTGATTTTTGACTCCTGACACAACAGCGGAAATGTGAGGACTGTACCACCACTGACAATAGTGAAAAACATAGGCGCTGGGAAATAGCACTAAAGTACATAACCAAATTCAGTCAACCCCCCAGGCCTCAACATGAGATATCTACCTTAGCAAATTCCCTAGCACACCCTAGTTTGGCTCTCAACCACTAAGCGTACTAGTTACCTACCACTCCTTACTGAACTGCAGTGTGTCCCGATACTCTACCCCAGGAACATAGCCCAGACAGCAACCCGGCCAACTGGCAGTCAATTCTAGAGTCGTTACAATATTATTTTGAATTAATGAAATTTCACTTCCTAAATTTCAAAACCTTTATCTCACTATGACAGAAGTAAGAGTCGCAACAGCACAAAGAAAATGATGACAATTTGTGTTCTGTGTACATCTACTTACTTATGCATTTCTGTTTGATTTTTATTGTGATCAGTAACCGGACAGCCTTTTCCCACCCTTCAATATGTTTGCAAATTACTGTTTGGAAAGGGAGTGACATCAAATGGTACGTTTCGTAAACATGTTTTAGTAAATTACTGATGTACCTCGTTTTATACACTGGGAACATAACCTCAAACTGAGTAAATAAAAAGTTGCAAATTATTTGTTACAGTAAAATTTGAAGGAAATTATCTGTAACTACTAATCAAAGACGTTTCAACGTATTAATGTTAAACATTACTTAATTGTAAGTTAAGTTTACTGCCAGTGTTTAGGCATTTGACAATGCCAATTAAAACAAACTGCTGAAAAACCAATGTGAACATATTATATTTATTATAATTAATTCGGTATAAACTAGGCCAAACTACAATCAGCAACAAATAATATACTGTAAAATAAACCATAAATTATACATTAATAATATCTACAGTTGGTTCACAATAACCCAAGCTCTTGTTAAATTAACCACTGAAAAAAATTTACATATAGTAATTCAATATTAACAATGGTTGCCTTACTCATATGGTTGGTAGCAAATTAAAAGTATGAAAGTACCCAATTCCAAACATTTTCTTGCTAGAGTACAGTAACCAAAAATTAAATTACTATCACAGTACAGTACAACTCAGTAATAATGGTCTCGCTTAAAACACATTTTCCTGGTTGTAAGATAACTTTTACTTTATTCCTGGAATTGTTTAATAGCAGGAAATTTACTTAACCACTTTTTATAGCAATTCATTTATGCCTCTACCTGCAGGCAGAAAATGATACAACTAGGTTATTTGTATCTTTCCATTTTGCCTGCAAATTACTCCATGCTATAGTTCAAAATTTCAAGATAGTGCATCATGTATGTTATCCAGTACACATACACATGCTAATGGATCAGCAATTATTGTTAGTTGCCATTAACTATATTCAGGATAAAGTTGTACTTTTTTGACAGTTCTAAGGTTGTGCACAAGAGTTCATCCATGAAAATAGATTTGGATATATTCATACTCCACAATGTGATTTTACCAGCTGTCAAAGTTTGTTTACAGTCATTACCTGTCAAAAGAGACTTGTGAAACAAAGTGACATACGTTAATGTTTATACATATCAGTTTTAAAGAAAAATGAGAAATCTGTTTTTTGACATAAAATTTTTTAACTACATTCTGCTGAATACGTGATACTTACACCTTTATTAAATAATTATAGCCATGCTTAAAGAAAATGTTAGGTAAAAATACATGAAACCTCTATTTGGCAACATTATTTTACTACGAATTTCTAAACAAGAGATCATGAAAACAGAATGAAAATAAAAATTTTAGTACCATAAACATGCCTAAGCATGTTTTGATTTACAGGCAGCAGATATTTACAATACAACTGACGAAAGTAAAGCTCAGCCGCACCTTGTACTTACTTGTCCCATCGGAATTGATTGCAACAGATACGACCCCAAGTGAATGTCCTTCCAATTTGTGTTTGAGTTCAAGTTTGTCATTTTTGAACAACCAAACCTTAACCAAATCATCTACTGCACCAGTCACAATATAATCAACCATATCTTCAGAATTAGTGGAGTCCCTGAAAGCATTTACATTTGTTAATAAACAATTTCAGTCACAATACAATATTATTTAGGTGCAACGTACAGGTAACTGAGATAACAGAAAAACTCATTCCATTGTTACTATAAGACAGTATGACCAGTATGACATGCTACAATTTTAATGAAAAAATTAAGCAGTGTTATGAATAAACATTTTAAATTTCCTGTAGAAATTAATTTAGTTTTAACTACCAATTTAAAGAAAGAAACAGTATAAGCGAGTGAATGTAATTATTATGCAGTTATGTAATGACAAAGAATGAACTTCAAGCCAAAGAAGTCAAGAGTGAGACATCAGAAAAAGCAAGGTGCATGGTCATCTAGGTTGAAAGGAAGGCCTACAAAAATTTCTGTCCATTCAACCAAAAAATTTGAAAGAAGAATGTACAAGTGCACTATGTTGTTATATTTTCGTCAATATGTTATTGTATTTTTGTGTCATTCATGGATTGTTGTATATTGTGTATTGTACACTATGTTATTGTATTATTATGTCATTCTTAATTTTCATTGGTGTAATCTCATTTTAGTGACAAACCCTGGACAATGTACTGTCACAAATAGGATGCTAATAAATTAAATTAAATGAAAAATGAAATTTGAAAGGAACATTGTTCAAGTAAAAAAGATATTAAAATAAACATACCCTAATGTTGTAAAAGTGTTCAAACAAAAGCAGATGTATCACTGACTGTTTTTTTCACGTTGTGCCCGTTGGTTGGCGCAGGGCGCATGCAACATAGCCAATGTTACCCCTTGCCTTTGCAGTTGAGCACGTGTTGTGATTGCACAACAGCGCAGCCATATTTCAAACGAATGCATGGCAGTGTGTTGACCACATATGGGCCATCAAAGAAAAGAACCACAGCGAAACCACTTCTTCCATTGCGAGTGTGTTACTATTGTGAGTGAGTTAGTGCGAGAGAAGCGACAAGTCTGCTAGAGAAGAGATGTTCTTTCTCCTTATGCTCACTCTTCCATGGTGTGTGGTAGTGGTACACTATTAAGGATTGGGTAGTAGGTAGCAACATACTCATGTGGCAGACTGCCCTTTCTTTACCATTTGCCACTTATCATCCTATAGCAATGTGGCAGGCAAGAAACATTTTTGCTGCTGGTATTATTTAACATTAATTTACATTTGAGGGTGTAAAAGCAGTGCTCTGCAAGGTAAAGTACTGTTGGTTGTAATCTGTACTAGGTGAGTGTAGGCTTAGTACAGGTGGATTGTGATAAGTGAGCACTAAATCTCACTGTATCGTCAGATCTGTACACTTTGACTGTTACATAGGGTGCTTAGCTTATATTAAAATAGGGCAGGAGACTATAATTATGTGACTGGAAAAAATTAACCAGTGTTTAAAAAGTAGGCCTACTCATTTTATATCAAACCACCTATAGACAGTTTTTATCTTCTCAGAACTCATCAGTGATCACAAGATCTTCCACTGAGGTTTCGGAGTACCTGCTGCACGCAAGGGAAGTCAAGAAGAAAATGAAGGGTTATAAGGTCTACACCTGGTACACCTATGTCACTCTTCCACCTTGTCACTTGGGGAAGTAGCATGTAGTTAAGATCTAGGGACAGTGTTATGAAGCAGATCCATCAGACTAAAAGTGATACAAATTGGGGCTGGCTCACAGTGTCAAATAGTAACTAAGCTTAGCAGCAATCACGGTCCGTGCTGCTTATACCATGCCTCAGTGTGAAGGTTCAAAGCAAGAGAAAAGGAAGCGGAGAGTAACTAACAGCAGGAACATGGAGACGAGGATGTAAGGTAAGTTCCTATTACTTCCCTGACTCCTATCAACCCTAAATCAGCTATGACCCGTTCCAGACACATGTCCAACTGTCAGCACCACCAGGAACTAACAGAGTAACATTGCGCCCCACTTCATCATTCAGCATGCCATAGCTACGTCTAAGAGACAGCAACTTGGTACAGCAGAGCACATACCAGTGAAGTCAATACTGAGTACCGAGATCTACGAAATATAGTCATTAAAATAGTAATTGATACAATATTACATTCTCGAAGAAAGAAAAGTAAGGTGGATGGAGCGCCAAAACCGTGAATTTTCACAATTTTCGACATAACTTTTTCCCCTCGTTTATTATCGAAAATCAAGGATCGACAATCCGGAAATGATACTTTTGTACAACTCATTACATTACTGCATAGTTTCAGACTGTGTTATTTTTGGAGCAGTGATGGCAGAAAGGAAAAAGATACATTTTTTCCTATCTTCCATCAGTGCTCCAAAAATAAGAAAGTATGTGACTATGTAACAAAGTAAGAAGGTGTACAAAAGTGTAATCTACAGATTGTCAAGCCTTGATTTTCTGTAATAAGGTAGGGGGAAAAGTTATGTGGAAAATTTGAAAATTCACTGCTTTGGCGCTCCATTCCCCTTAAGGTTTGGAACCAACTACAGCACCTATGCCATCTGCTTAACTTGCCAAAAATATAACAGAATGTATGGTGGCGAAAGTGACAAAAGCAGTTGTCCCTTGTGTGGTGATGCAGAGTTTCCAAGTTCTGACAGCAAGCCCACAATCACAATTCCCCTTCCCAAAAAAAATTTTTGGCATACTTGAACTTTTGTTGCACTAATAGTAATAACTAAGCCTTAATATGAACACCGACAGTTTAACTTATAATTTCAATTTATATCCCCTTGAATAAAAAACTTATCTCTTAAAACCAACTGCCTTGATGGTCAGCTAATATGAAGTAGTCCACTGGATAAACAATAACCACAATCCGTAGGCATGTGTCACAAATTCATGTCTCCACAATTAGGCCTAGTTACTTCGGAATTACTTAACACTGATAGTCTACGTACCTGGATGCATCGTCGTCATTTTCATCTTCCTTTTTCTTAAAACGCCCCCAGGCACAACTCCAAATGCTATCATCATGTGCATTTTCCTTGCGGTACAGCAGAGAATACTAAAATTTTTAAAAAAATCATGTACACCTATTTGTATATTACATTAAGATTAAAAATTTACAAGAACTGGCACAGCCAATGTTTTAGATTATAAATAGATCACTAGTTTATTATTACAGTATTATTATTAATAGCTCATTAAAGCCTACTACATTCGTCGACATTAATGTGGTCGCCTGGTGAAGGTTGTGTTAGGATATGTGAGGTGAAAATCGAAAAGGCACTACCTATGAGCAACAATGGCCAGCACATGTATTATGATATAATCTCTATGTTTAAAGTCTTGAATGTGAGTGTAGTATTATATTGCCACTGTGTAATGAGCAAATTTCATAAATACTATAAAATGTAGTGATAAGCTACAACTTAAGACATTTTTCTTATTTTTTCTGTAAAGACAATTGTTTCAATTAAGTGGATTCAACATTAATATTTATTACAGTGCAATGGTGAGAGGTACATACAGGTACGACATACTCACAAACATCAAGGGGTATGTAATACGCCATCCATAGTAATTAAAAACACTTAAAACTATCACTATCATAAATCATACTATGAATATGTCTTGTTTGGTATCGTTGTAACCTGCAAAGTGCCACTTGATCAAATATGGTAATGTAATTAGCATAAGTCCACATATGTTCATTATAGTTTTTGTGAGTAAAAGAACTGGTCAGACTGGCAATCTGGGAGGCCAGCTGCAACGCCACATGTGGTCCTAGAGCCGAAAGAATAGTCCTTGCCCCCCCTCCTCCTCTCTCTCTCTTCCCGCTCTTTCTTCCCCCGCCTTCTCCGGCACACTGGTAACTAGGTACTTAGTGTAATAATGTATTAATTAAGAGATGCCAAAAATATTCAACAGTAAGAAGATTATTTATGCATGTTAATGATGTTAAAATGTAAAACTTTATTTTGTGTAATATACATAGGCCGTTAATAGCAGACTCACGTATATTCGCCGGAAGTAGGGTGCCTCTCTCTGATTGGCTGACAGGAATTTTGTCACCTCCTTGTGCTCGGGGGTGGGGAAGGGATGCAAGGCTAACAGAGGAGTACGTGGGATGCTGAAAAAAGAGAAAATACTCAATTGTTTTGCTAACATAAGTCAAAGTAGTTCAACATCAACGGAATCTGCAACCCAAGGTGCGTGGGTTTGTCAGCAATTGTTTTATAATCAGAAATGTGAATTTCATTTAGCTAGATGGGCACATCATCAGTCTTTCATTAATCCATTTTATTCATCGTAGATACGGAGAGAAGGTGAGATAAGGACAGTAAAACTAAAAATTATAAACATACTAGAGCAGATTCCATTGACGTTGAACTACTTTGACTTATGTTAGCGAAACAATTACGTATTTTCTCCAGAGTTAAAAAGATAATTGACGGAGTTGAGTTATTTGGGAAACAGCCGCGACTACCCGGAAGTCCACTCGACCGGTGACCCCTAAGGTCCACTGCATCGCAGTTCGACGACGAAGAAATTATCCCTTTCCCACCTGAGTCAAACACGTGTTGCCTGCCTGCTTACATATTCGCGTCCCTCCGTAGCATCCTGCATGCTCCTCTGTTTGCCTTGTGTCTCTTCCCCATCCCTGAGCACCAGGATGTGACGATGTTCCCCTCAGCCAATCAGAGAGAGGCACCCTACTTCCCACGAATATACGTGAGTCTGCTATTAATGGCCTATGTATATTACACAAAATAAAGTTTTACATTTTAACATCATTAACATACATAAATAATCTTCTTACTGTTGAATATTTTTGGCATCTCTAAAATAATACATTATTACACTAAGTACCTAGTTACCAGTGTGCCGGAGAAGGCGGGGGAAGAAAGAGCGGGAAGATAGAGAGAGGGGGGAGGGGGGCAAGGACTATTCTTTCGGCTCTAGGACCGCATGTGACGTTGCAGCTGGCCTCCCAGACTCCCAGATTGCCAGTCTGACCGGTTCTTTTATTCACAAAAACTATAATGAACATATGTGGACTTATGCTAATTACATTACCATATTTGATCAAGTGGTACTTTGCAGGTTACAACAATACCAAACAAGACATATTCATAGTATGATTTATGATAGTGATAGTTTTAGGTGTTTTTAATTACAATGGATGGCATATTACATACCCCTTGATGTTTGATGAGTACGTCGTACCTGTATGTACCTCTCACCATTGCACTGTAATAAATTTTAATGTTGAATCCACTTAATTGAAACAATTGCCTTTACAGAAAAAATAAGAAAAATGTCTTAAATTGTAGCTTATCACTACATTTTATAGTATTTATGAAATAGGCTCGTTACAACCATAACATATTTACTGTAGTTTTATTGAACGCGGGACTGTAATAAAGTTCAATATAATCATAGGCCTATACATACATTTTTAACGAATCCGGGTATCTTAAAAACAATCACCAGAAAAAGCCAATTTTAGCCATTAAAGTACTGTAATGTTTCCAATGTGCATTGTGACTTAGATAAGCATTGTTGACTCACATTTACTGGTCTCCAAGAAAAAACCTAACTCCATACATGCTGTACGCTGTTTGAGTGGCCACTTAAAATTGCATTCACAATTACTCTTGCAAACATTTATATCACTTTAAAAGTAGTTATATTTAAGTTACCAAGATGGCTTGTTCGACTGAACACACATGACATGTTCTATTAAAATTTATCTGTAAGACACTAATCACCCTAATTTCTTCTTGGTATATTAACTACATACTTACATAGAGTACAATATATAGAATATTAATTTATATATGTTACACACACTGTGTTTTGTAGTTTGTACTGTAAGGTTTACAATTCACAGTAGTAAGCTACACCGCGTGCTGAAAAACTTGATGCCTGAACGACAGTTACAATAACCTTCACAAGAAACAGAAAAAACTTAATCCGCAGATGCGAGAGGTTAACGTTTAATGTGTTAAAAATAGCCTTCAGATAGTACCAAAGTGTACCATGATACATTCTGGTGGTAAAGATGTTTTTGTGCCAAATGCAGTCGTGGATATCACATCAAGCTGCCAGTGATTACCACCACCAAATGAACCAGACAAATTATGAGGTGGACTAGAGAAAAACTAGCACTGAATCTGCCAACCAACAGTGTCACAGTATTGGACAATGCACCCTATTATAATGTCTCCGTAAAAAAAATCTAGGGTGTAGCCTATATCCTCATTAACAAAAATGAAGTGAAAACATGGCTATGAGAACCAGGGCCGCATTTACTATCTGTACACCCCTAGGCTGAGCCTGTGGTGTGGGCACTAACTAGAGACATAAAGGAGGGGGTGTTAGCAAGTGTTTTCTAATCACCCCCAGTAAATAAGAGTAATTATCATTTAATTTGAATTGCAATTATCACGTTGCTGAAAATTTTTTAACTGAAATTCCATAAAGAAACATTTAACGTTTAGTACCAATTTGTAAACAGTTAAGAAGTGAATTAATTGATGGGACACAAGTGAGGAAAAAAATAAACAAAACTTACTAAAAATTAAATAAATCTATACTAGAAAAAAAAACTTGAAATGTTTGTCTATGTTCCCAAGACAAATACTTATGGAAGTACCTTTGTGTACAATTTACTACTAAAATCTAGTCATCACATATTGTATAACTTTTCTTGAAAATGGATAAGTGGCTAATTGATTTGCATCTACGCTTAACGTTTATGAAGATATTTATGATGTCTTCAAAATTTAGTTGTCTTAAAATATCACTTTCAATGATGAGCAAAGCCAAAATGTGGAGCCTGTTTTCTAACACGGAGGTTCAAAGTCTATTTCTGTTTAATTTCAATTTTGAAAATGACCTTTCTCCACTGCTGTTTGTAACCATAAGAGATGAGTACATTCTCAGAACAACTTCAATATTCAGAAAACAGTCATTATCGTTATTTTTCTACGAGTAGTTTACACATCCATCTCTCCTGACTAATGACGTTTTCATTTTCCGCTTCATTTTGAAACTCGAGGTAAAAATATTTGAACTGAACTTAGTTTGTTTCTTAATTGATCATATAAGTCGTTACTATTTGTTTCTACTAAGTTTTCAGCTGCTGCATTTATCTCTTCATTACTTAAGTCTATCAAACTTGTTGAGAAACCCAAAACAGGTATGAACCAATTTGTATGCCTTAAGCCTTTACCACAATGAAGATTCAAATTGACCACCGACAGGAAGGAAACTCTAGGTACAAAATTTTTCTGATGGAGTCAGCACAACGTCTGGTGCTTGGACACAATCACAGACAAGAAGTGTGAAACCCACATTGACTTTGTGCTTGCGATGTGTTTCACTATCATACTCAGTACAAACAGCTAACTCTGCAGCTTTCACCTCATATTCTACAAAACTATCTCGTTTTATCCTTATAAAGCTTAACAATGCTAGTGCTGAATAGGCTGTGTTCATGTCCAGTCTAGAATTCTGCAGAGTTTTATAAGTGGTTTGGGATAAAGTGAGCTCTCAAAAAAGCACTGTAACAGTTTTATTTTCAGCCATTTCGTATCTTTCCACATGTAACGGGTAACAGGAAATGTCTAACCTCTATGAACATGTCACTTGATGTTTGCACACGTAAAATAAATTGTTCAGTTGGTAGGAACCTACCTATATTGTTTGATAAAAAAATTGATTAATTATATAACATAGTTATGCTGATTTTGTTTCAGTACTGTTGAATTTAAATACGAAAATACACGGAACTATATCGCAAATTTTGCTGCCAACCATATAAGCAGTAAGCGGGCTGTAGCTAATGTTACATTATATGTAGTAACGTCTAGAGAAATTTTTCAAAGGTTAAATTTTTAGTGCTCACTTTATCCAGAACAAACTATAATAACCTTTCATTTACTTGTTCCAATGTATCATTCAAAAATACTGTTACAAGCTTGCGGGCTAGGTACGTTTTGGGATGGAGGTCTTTTATAAAATAAAGAAAATAAAGCTAACCTAGTTTATTTACAACTGTATATACAAAAAAAAAAAACAATCTATGTCTATAAAGATTTATCACAATAAATGGCAAACAGAAGAAATAACTACTATTTACATAAAGGATAAAAAAAAATACATCTACACAAGTTCTCTGTCTAAGAAAGGTTACTGGTCACTCGCAATGGTGGACCCAAAGAAATAATACCGAAGAAACTTTCTGGCCTAGAATCACATTCTTCCTATTACTTGCTGCGGTCCCACTCGCTGGACGCCCTTGAACAGTCGTCGCAATCCAATACTCGTCACTATCTCTTCAGATCACACTAGGCACCTGCCAGCAAAAACTCTCTCGCTCCTGCTGCAGCTCCCCCTTATATACCTCACCCTCCTTCTCGAATTATCTCGGCGGGTCTCTGTTCTCCAACCTCCTGGAAAGATGTCGCTTCAATGTCAAGTACCACCCAGAGAGAAGAAGAGGGAACAGGA
>PNEQ01005037.1:32465-44242 GCA_003012365.1 Medauroidea extradentata | reverse complement strand
AAGAAAAGGAATGACCAAGGAAAAAATAATGCCGCTCGCGGTTTCTGAAGGTATTTAGTGGCATGCCAATAATAAATATTAACATTTTGATGGAAACATAGTTAATACCAATTGCGATAAATAAATATGCGTCACTCAAATTTTTACGGTTATGTTTGGACTCTCAAAATCGTAAGTTATGCGTACATTTGTATAAACAGAAGATGTGTGTTTGCTTGTTACGTTTGTTCAACTCGTCTGCTTAAAAAAACGTACTAAACTTGGATATTATTGTGAAAATCACCCGAAATTTTGCGCATTTCGCGGACATTTCGTGTAAACCGTAGATAAGTTCGAAATTTCGTGAAATAATGATGTTTTGTCGATTTTCGCATTATTTCGCGCCATTTCGCGGTTCGCGAAAATTTCATGTCCCTAGTTATTAATTATGAAAATTAAGCTAACACTAGCCCTATGTAGCCCACTGTAACAATTATTGATTAGTTACAAATGAATTTGTTTTAAAATTGATAACGTCTT
Source organism: Medauroidea extradentata (assembly GCA_003012365.1). Classification (NCBI taxonomy): domain Eukaryota; kingdom Metazoa; phylum Arthropoda; class Insecta; order Phasmatodea; family Phasmatidae; genus Medauroidea; species Medauroidea extradentata. The sequence goes on along the minus strand of PNEQ01005037.1, from coordinate 43,723 downwards.
GCTTCAGGATGGCGTTCCATAGTCTCGCTGGACTAAAATTCATCCATAGATCTTGTTAGAAATTATAGTAAAATAAATAAAGAAAATATTTAATTAAGATAATGAAATCTCGGCGAACAAACAATGCACTTACACTCAGAAAGCCGGACAGACTCATCACTTTGACCGGGCAACTTATAAAATGTGCAGCTTCACTTCACACTGCACACAAAATTAATTAATTCAAAGTGACTGGTTGCTGCCGTAGTGAGTTGTGGGCTCTTACGTGCGGGCCGGCATTTTGGTCGGTGTTAGACTACACTGGGGTCGAGCAATCAACATCAGAATTGAAAAGAAAAAGCAGGAAAACATGGTTGGTGAGGCCAGGTGATTTTACAACGTGACTAGTTATCGATCGCACCTCTAGCTCAGCATTCCTCTGCCTGAATGGCTGCGTGCATGTGTGCCTAACCCACAGTGCTGTTGTCATGTCTCCGCGCACGCCAGTTACCTACCCACGTAGCACACGGACTTCAAATACTAATTATCCATGTAAGCCGCACACCCCAATTTTTGTAATCCAAATTTTGGGGGGGGGTTGGGGGAAGCTGCGTGGGGTACATGGGCGAATACGGTACATAAAAAAATAATAAGGAAGCCTTAGAATCTGACTCTGAATCAAATAATCGAATCCCAATGTTGGAATCAGAATTGACCCAACACTAGTATTTTTGAGAGAGGAGGTGGGCGGCGTACATGCTGAAACAACTTCTGTGGCAACATGGCAGGACTTCAGGCCAATGTTGTGGCATGACAAAGGAAAATACCTGACTCCACAGAATTTTGGAGCTGTATAGTTTGAATTGCAATGTGTAACAGTGGGGCAGAACACACAGAAGTGTTAAGAATAATATTTGGCCATGTTCTTTAAAAAAGAAAATAACAGTGCTCAGTGTTTTTATGAAATAGAATTTGTAAAGAGACTATACAAATGAAAAAAAAAAAATAGTTTCATGTACCGTATTTACTAGGGGTGTGCGAATAGTGGTTTTAGGGTTTCATATAGTTTTCGAACGAATATTAATTTTTTCGAATAATTTTCGAATATTTTTTGAATAGTGTTTCTTAAAATTTTGGTGTACATTTGCCAGTGCATAATCTTGTATTTACAAGGAGATATAGAAATACACTTTGCTTTATTAATATAAGCATAAAATGTTTTTATTTGATAACCTTAAACATTCCTAAAACATATATATATACATATATGTGTGTTTCTGTTACTTTGTATCTGTTCTTACAGCAATATACTGATCTTCTCAGTTTTCTTCTTGTGTTATGTTTGTGAGGAATCACAAAATTGTTTTTGTAAACAAGTGCTTATTTCAGATTGCACTGCTGATCTAGTTTACTTATTCTGTACATGTATAAAGACGAAAAAAAAGTACTTTTCTGTAATATTTTTCGAAGAATTTGACATATTTTAAAGCTAAATTAATGTGTAGTAAATTATTACAATACTACGAAAAATTAAATCTTTGTGTGTAGGAAACAGTGTAATGCTAATGACTAATCACTTTTCAAATTAATTTTGGTAAAATAGCAGTGAAACTTCTTGTGTGTTTCATATTTGGAAACATTTGTAGAAGGTAAATATAAAGTTTAGCTACTTATCGTGTACCAGTAAAAACTACTGATTTTAGGCACATAGTTTATTGATGAAAAAGGTTTCCAGTAACATTCTAAGTAGTCCTGTGTAAAAAAAATTGTTTTGTTAGGTTAGTTTACATTAGTTTAGGTTGGTTTGGATTAGATTAGGTTAGGTAAAGTTAGGTTACCTAACTTAACCGAATCTTACTTACATTATGTAAACTAACGTGACAACCTAACAAAACTTTTTTTTACCAAGGATTACTTAGAACGTCACTATTATACACACATTTTTCATTTCCAATATTAATAGTTTGGTTGGTACGTGATAAGTAGCAAACTTTGGTATTTACCAAGTGCACAATATTAGCGATACATGAAGATCTAGTCTGAACCGCCGTAATTTCATCCCAGCGAATACCTTGTATCCGCACTTTCGTCACATTAAATTCGGAATTGCAGGCTACCCTAACAGCTGTAAATGTTGTTTCCCCACGTTTTGGCCATTTTTATTTGTGTTCCCACTATTTTCGACATCTGTATATTTTTTATTTCTTTAATTAACGAAAATAAGAATTATTAACTTCACCGCAGCAAATATTTTATGTAAATATACGACACTGCATTAAAAGTAAACAAACAGAGTTAAACACCTTGTCATAGATGTATGCACAGTTACTAGGTAGACATCAAACTTTCGCTGCCGCGATCGCAGTGATCACAATCTTGCACTGTCGACAAGACAACCACTGCTGCCATCTTGTGTATATCGCTACGCTTCGATGATGAGTATCTGCGCGAGTATATCTATGACCACGAATATGATGCCAAACGTGAATATGTAAATATTTACGTTGAATACATACAAGAATATAAGTTCTTTCCCGTATATTTATTTTAACCTTTAAACATCTGCAAAATGGGAAAATCCGTTAAATTATGTTATGCTTGTAAGTAGAAGTAGCTTTGTTACCTGCTCAGATTATATTAAGAATTGTTTGAAATTCACTATTCGAAACTGTTCGGATACTTTGAAATTTGGGAATCTGCTATTAGTTTTTCGAATTCGAATAGTTCAGATTTACTATTCGAAAAATATTCAAACTTTCGAATATTCGCACACCCCTAGTATTTACTCGCTTAATGGCCGCACCCCATATTTTTTAACAGGGGACACAATACAGTGAATCTCTGTTAAGATGTTGTACTAAGGGACCAGGTTTTGCTATAGCTTTTGGCGAGAAAACGTCTTAACCGGAATGGCAAAAAATGTGATCTGCAAAATGAGACTGTTTGCAAACGTCTGTCGGTCGGAAGAGCTGTGCGCTAGCACGCAAAACTAGATCCTCAGTTTTTCGTGCCTATAAGACGTGGTGGCAGAATCGAGCATCTAAGTACCAGTCTGCACGGCCTGCATACCTAGATCCTCTGTTTTTCGTGCCTACAAGATATGGTGGCTGAACTGAGAATCTAGGTACCAGACGCGGGCCTAGATCCTCCAGAATGCCTACATGACCTATCTCCAGACACGATGAGTCACACTCGCTGGTTGATAACGTAACAGCGTCTGGCGAGTTGTGACATTTTAAGCGTGAATCTGATTTGTTTATAAACTACTTACACGGGAAATAATAGCGTACGTGTAATTGACCGTAAAATGTAAACGTCTTACGTGGGATAATTTTAAACGAATTTTGTTGAGTGAGCACATGAATGGATTAACAAAATTTTAAGTCCCTTAACTTTTCCATGTTTACTATTCACAGACTAAATTTTTTTTTTGAAGAAATGGTCACACTATGGACGTATAAATATAGAAAAAAATTTACATTTGTTATATTCTACACCAAAAAAATTTAGAAGGTAACTTTTTTGAAAACCTCTAATAGTGGCCACACCACATTTTTTGGGCCTAAAATTTGGTAAAAAATATGCTGCGATTACACGAGTAAATACGGTATGTAAAAAACAGCAATAAAATAGCTACGTAATAAAAAAGGATTGTAGTTTCATATAATGTATATCTTAATTTCTTTATGCCTACATTAATCTAGAAGTAAAGATAATAAAAAGACTTATGCCTAGTCAGTGTGTGTGTCTGTTAAGCCACGCACGTGTACGAGGTGGTGATAAACTGCACGATACTGCTGTCTATAGTAGCTGATGACCTGACTAAAAATAATTACGGGATGGTCGTGCTCAAGTGGTTCGAAACAAAAGAGCATGTATTGTAGTTCTATCTTTTATGTCATTATTCAATGAAAGGATACACAATAGAGTGCAATAATTCTTCACTATAAACAGTTTCTAAGCTTCAAACAAGTAACAGTGACAAAAATTGAAGAAAATAAATAGACAGTAAAACCTCCATTTACGAATATTCTACTCAACGAAAAACCCTGTACAAAAAGTAAAGATTTGGTCCTGCCTACCCCTCATAAGTACAATGCATTTTTAACCTCCAAATATCGAAGTTTATTTAGTTCATAACAGTAAAATTCTCTTTACAACGAATGACCAGTTTAAATGTAAATAATTATATTCGAAGAGCCACTATTTTTTATTTGTTCTCGCGCAAACGTACGTAGTGAACCTGAATGCATACAATAAAAAAATTAAAGGTAAACAAACACCCACACTTTCAGTTCCATGGTTTAAAGATACACACGACGTGCGATTGCGACACTTCACATAAAATGGCCGCTTTACTCTTAGCTGCAACTTCAGCACTCGTGGTGGTAGAATTCCGAACTCTAGTTTTGGAGAGAATCACTCCGAATCCCGTATTTCCGTGGTTTAAAGTGTGCACACACAATTGTGTACGTCATCTGTGACATTGGCCTACGTAGTTTGTTGCAATATTGGGCTACATTGTTTGTTTTGCTTTTCTACCACTTAATGACGCTTGTTTATAAGTCTAATATTTATGCACATGGTTAGTTGTGACTGTAATGTGAATGCGTTTCAAAGAAATGTTGTGGCAGATAATAATAAAAAAAAACTTGAAATTTAAAAGTTGTTCATCAAGGTGATGGTGTGATAATGTTAGTTTTCGACATACGGATGAAGGCCTACACTATCAACCTTAATTTCAAATTGTGGGCAGATTGCAAATAACACTGCCTTTGTTGGCATAATTAGGAAATGTGTTAAAGTACCATATTTGCCGGTATATAAGGCAACTAATTTTTACGTATTTTTTGCCTTTAAAAATTGCTACTCTCATGTGAAAGTGCAAAAAATTTTGGTTACCTAAAAATTGCTTGATAGCTAAGCTGTAAGCTGTGGAGTTGTATGTTGTTTCAAGGAATTGCATTTTTCATCAGAAATGGAAACATGTGCACGTTTTTTTTTTAATAAAATTTATGGTACGAAATTTTGATGAGCTTTATTCATAATAATGGACACTTCCTTGCAGCGAAGTGGCAGTCGATGCAGCTGGAGCGCGTGCCTAGATACTTTGTTTTGTCAGCATGCAACTCTCGGGTGGAGAAAACTAAGATCTAGGTCTGCATGCTTACATCCTTTGTCTCGCAAGCGCAAAACTCTCGGGCAGAGAAAACAAGGATCTAGGTACCGTACCATACATTCGTTTGTCTAGTGCTAGGCTGGCAGACAACAGCGCACAGGAATGCAATGACCTTGCAAGCAGCTGTTGTAGTCCGGCGTTGCCATGTAGCGCGCGGCGTGCTTCAGTCTGTGCATTTCCTTGGCTCTTGGGCGCCTGGAGGGCAATAGTAGCCTATGTTATTCGTTTATGTGTCTACTATGATATTTATATGATGGTAATAATTGCATTGAAAATATTTAAACTAAATTATTAATGTTTCTGGGAAAGGAAAAATATATTTTTCTGTTGGAAATTTCAAAATTAGTAATTTACTTTTTTTCATGATTTTGTACCTTCGAAACCATGACTCGTCTTGTATGCGGGTTCGTCCTATGTGCTGCAAATACGGTATGTAAAAATGAAGACTTTGATGAGGAAATTAGATTGGTTCATCGAGGTTAGGGGCACTAAACAGTAATGCTTCGGGGCCTATTTTAGAAGAGAGGACTTGGCATGAAGCACTTAAATGTGAGTAGAAAATCAGCAGGCGTCCAATGGCTGGCTTTTTACAATTTAAAGCCATTGTAACACACTTTAAAGTTATGTGGTGAAGAACTTGGTGTAACCCTGATGTTCTAGAAACATTGCATCCTTAATTTGAAGTTCTATGTGCTAGGTAAAAGGTAGACATTTTCAGTTATTCATTGTCTTTAATATAAATAACAATTTCAGTAATATTAATTATATAATTAATTTTTTTGTTCCATAATTTCCAGAATATGCTGAGAGTTGTCAACCGAAGTTTTGTAGTTTATGTTGTGGTGGCCCGCGCTGCCTCTTCTTGTCCCAGCGCTGACAGAAGTGACGATACTAGCCCCACTTATTTGCTTACAATGTTCCACAAAGAAAAATAGTAATTTGATCAGTCCTCATATATGCTCGGTCTCAGCGGCGAGTTACTCTTACCTCAGGGTTCATGGTATCGAAGGATGGACGCATGCATAACGGTAGTGAAACACGTTTTTAGATCAACAGCCCATATTTATTGGTTATATGTCACAAAATCACGCAACCGTGCTTATATCTGCACATACAAACTTCTTGTACAACATAAAATTAAACTTGAAGAGAACTAAACTAAAAAGGAAACCCAACTAAAATAAAAATAGCACGTGCTAAACTCAAATCATGAACCGTTAGTGGGCAGGCCACACTGTTGATACGGCTGTAACTTTACATCCGAAGTAGCAAAACTAGTTAGTAATTGAAAAGTTCTATCAAGTCTTTTCACCACCTTCCATTGCGGCCCCATGGCTCCTATTTGCGCCCCTCGGCTTACCACGTGCGAACCTCGCACATCACGGCACACCTCGCACAACACGGCACACCTCGCACAACACGGCACACCTCGCACAACACGGCACACGTCCTGCTTCAGCAGTCGAGAACAAAGTGACCAGCAATGGCGTCCCCAGATACCATGGCGGCCTACCTTCCGGTTAAAATGTTCTACAACCTTTTAGTAAGATTAAATAACCGGTCTGGATACAAATTAACCAAACTACAACCACCAAAAAATCGGCAAAATTCTGCTAACTTTAAAGACGTATTTCAATGTTACAATAAAAATTATATTGAATAAAATCTTGGCATCGGACATTGCCAGTCGTACACCTTGCAGTATCCTCTGTGAACCCCTATCGGTATCGCCCCCGCGGCACCATGGCCGGGCTGGTTGAAATCATCTACATATTTCCAAAATAAATACCAAAACTTGCCAACTGCAATAACTTTTAAAGGATCAATTTCTCGTAAAATGTCCAAGAGTCCGAAGTTGCTTGAAATTTCGTGCCTTTTCAGAAAAGTCCATGCAAGACATATTTACTCTAAATTCATGTATCATCAGAACATTGAGGACTCAGGACAATTTTAATTCTTTCAAAACTTGAGAAAACATTATTTAACATTAAAATACTGCAATGAGAAAACTTATCATTAGGAATTGCCTCCAGTCGCTGTTTTCTGTTACTGTACTGTTTTGCCAGGCCCAATAGTGGTTTTACATTTAGAGTGGGTGTTGCATTACCACGAAAAAGACTGTATAGAGATCGGATGCAACATCCAGCGAAAACCAGAACGAATACAATCGAGCCACGCTTCCGATGCAACCACTTACCACCATCTTGGTTGCGCGTTTGTCCTTTGTTTGCTGGTCCACCAGCGGCACCAACCACAGATGCAAGGGCTGCCAACTATATAGCAGCACCTGACGGGAGATTCAAATTTCATCTCGCAAGTTCTGAGTTTTGGTTTACTTAATATATACACTAATGTTTATACCACTACAGCCAGACACCAAAATAATGTACGCAAATTTACACGTCAAAACAGTGCGTTTTCTATGTGATTTCTTGTTCAGCAAAATTATAACCTTTACATTATTTCTTACGACAACAAACATGGAATCCTCATATTGAAACAATTCTTATTGACTTACAAAAATTGTAGAAACACTAGGATTTTAATAATTTACAGGCAATGTCTTAAAGTAGGGTGGCCGGCCAACACACATTGGGGCTTTTGACATTAATAAATGCATCATCCCGGTCCTACATATAACTGATACTAGGCTGACCAGCTCTTGGTTCTGAAGTATTAGTAATACTGGCTAGCATTTATTACGCAAACAAATAAACAATAGCAGAGTCTGAGTAGAAACTCTAGAAATATAACTGACTTATTGAAAAAGTATACCCCAAGTGCAGGCTGGTCACTTCACAATGTGAAATTCTATGTCGAGTAGAAATCAGTAGTAAACCTTCGTTAACAAACCCACAAACATGAAATTTTTTGGTGCTTTCAATTTTGTTAGAGGTTTTATTGTATATACACGCACGCAAACCTGTGTCGGGAATATAGGTATTCTGAATCGTCATCCAAATCAGTATCGTTCGTCCATTTATGATCCTTAATTAAAAAACAATTCACTATAATCGGCGGAACGTTGTGATGCTGACTACAAGACGATTAAAACACCCAGCTCTAAAGTAATACATCTCTGCTGTGCTAGGAGGCAAATGCCATCTAGCAGATTTTTTTGGTACTTCTTGAAAGACAGCTGTATACTAGAAATCAGCAGCGCTAGGGCTATTGTCGATATAGACGGCAGGAAAGCATTGTAAGTTAGAAAAAGAATGGCGCTGGGGCGTACTAAACTCAGCCATTTTACTGACCCCGAGACGTGCTCGGGCATAGTGTGCTAAGTGTTAAATGAATTTAATATTTTTAAAATAAATTTATAAAAATACTACCAGAAAATTTGTCAAACGATATCTTTCTTTCAGTGTTTATGTATTAGTGCATTAAACAAATGTGAAGTTTTTAACTTTCTTAGCAACTACATACAATACTGAGAAAAAGTAGAAACTACCATTACTTATTTACCGTATTTGTCGGCATATAGAACGATCCTTCATATAAGACAAGTCATGGTTTTAAAGGTACAAAATCTTGAAAAACAGTAAATTACTAATTTTGAAATTCACGACAGAAAAATTTTTTTTCTCCTTTGCCAGAAACATTAAAAATGTAGTTTTAAGTATTTTCAATGCATTTATTACAGTCATATTAACTTCGTAGTAGACACAAACGAATAACATTGGATACTACTGCTCTCTGCGTGCCCAAGAGCCAAGGAAATGCACGGCGGCGGCCGGCGATATCTCCATTTGCCGGCAGGTATGCGCGAATTGGCAACTACGGACTGAGGCACGCAGCGCACTATATGGCAACGCTGGGCTACAACAGCTGCTTGCAAGGTCATCACATTCCTGTGCGCTGTTGTCCGCCAGCCTAGCACTAGACAGTAGACACATGAATATGTGGTACGCTACCTAGATCCTTGTTTTTTGCGCCTGCAAGTTTTGTGCTTGCGAGACAAAGGATGTAAGCATGCGGACCTAGATCCTCGTTTTCTCCGCCTGAGAGTTGTAGGCTGGCGAGACTAAGTATCTTGGCACCCGCTCCAGCTGCATCGATCGCCGCTTGCTGCGAGGAAGTGTCCTTTATTATGAATGATGCTCATAAAAATTTCGTATCGTAAATTTCATTAAAAATCAGGGCACTCGTTTTCATTTGTGATGAAAAACGCAATTCCTTGAAACATCATACAACTCCACAGCTTACATCTTAGTTTTCAAACATTTTTAGGTTACCAAAAATTTTTGCACCTTCATATAAGACGAGTAGCAATTTTTGAAGGCTCGAAATATGTAAAAAATAGTAGTCTTATATGCCGGCAAATATGGTATAATGAACCCTTTGGTAATGTGTACAAAACCCTATCATTTCAGCGTTGTTTCACAAGAGGTGTCAGTTTGTAATTATTAAATGTTACATATGATGTTTATTGTACACATCTTAATGTATACAAATGTAAGGTAATAAATTAACGAATTTTACAGGTACATAGGTATTAATATACAGTGAAACCTCGTATTTACGTTACCGTTATTTACGTTTTCCTGCGAATTGCACTTTTTTCTTCAGGTCCCGTTTGTCTGCCATTTAGCGCAATGTTACATTTTCCCGCATATCACATCAAAATTTTATTTTTCCCGCTGTTTACGTTTTTCGCCCACGTTTTCGCCATCCGAAGACAATAAAAACACGAGATTTCAAAGTCATAGATGACAAAGAAAGGACGTCTAAACTGGTTTGGTAATAGAACCAAGAAAAAACAGCACAACAGGTTGGTGATCACGTGCAAAGCCATAGGAGAATGACCGTGATCGCGTGTAATGCTAGCGCTCACGGCACAATAAATTCAAGATGGCGGCAAGAAAACGCTGCTGCCGCTAGCACTATCGATTGTCTCGGACGCTATCGATAGATATATTCACGTTGGCAACATTGATCTTTTCACGTACGTTCGTTTGTCTTTGTAAGCGCAAATAACTGTAACTTTAACCTAAAATTTTCAAAACGTGTTTGAAAATGTTTATTACAAACAGTTGTGTTTTAAATAATTTCCATTTTAGTGCAGCGTGTTTTAATGGTTATAAAACTGTAATGTAATCGAAAAAAATAGCTGACATTGTCGATAAAACAAAAACATACTGTAATAATAGAGAAGTGTGATGAGTTCGTGGGAACATGTGTTGATCTGAATAATGAAGAACTGAACATTCCCATTCAAATGCTTACCGTTTTTGTCTAAATTCATGATAGCATTTGCAAAAAAAATGGTAAATTGCGGTACAGTATTTACCAAACGATAAAAAAAAAAAATTGGATCTAACATTTTTAGATGTTCTCTTGGTATGTGCACGTGCCATAAATCTTCCTGCAACAGTATATTCGATTCCGATATTGGTAATTTACACTGTACCAAATTTTATGTGACAAAATATGACAAATACATAGCTTGCATGAATACTATCACTTTGATTTTACCTGTAGAGAGTTTTTTAAGCATCATAAAAACACAAGTACTAAATAAGGTAAACTGAATGTTTTTTTTTTAGATTTCCCTTCATTTACACTTTCCCGCTATTTACACTTTTTCGCCCTGTCCCCCTGGAAAGTGTAAATAAGGGGTTTCACTGTATTCTTTACTTAACTTTCTTACAGAGAAAAAGAGAAGTTGCGTATTGAAAGGGAGCGCATTGAACGGGAGCGTGCAGAATTACTTCGCTTGGAGAGAGAGCGGCAGAAGTTGGAGAGAGAGAAACTGGAAAGGGAACGGGAGGAACTGAAGCGGCAGCAAATGAGGTTGGTGATGATTTTACCTTACGTGTCTAGAGCTAAGACTTTGTTTTAATTTTTGAAAGCTGTAATAAATAAGTGCTGTAGTAAAATTTCATACATGTAATTCCACATACAATTACACTAAACCCCCGATTTTACGAACCCTGGATTCAACGAAGGTAGCGATTCTACGAATACAATCTCAGGAACCCTCAAAAAATAACAAAATTATATGACAAAAAAATTGTTAAGGAATTACGTTAACAATGAATAAAACATACTGTATCTAATTCACGGCATTAAAATATGAATTGTAGAGTTGCAGTTATTA
>PNEQ01005037.1:0-24011 GCA_003012365.1 Medauroidea extradentata | reverse complement strand
AAATCGGCAACGATAGACCAAGCACACTAGGTATGAACTGAGTGCTATCTAGCGAGAAAACAAATAACTGACACTAACTGCGTGTTCTAGGCAGCTATCTGACGGCGAGAAAGCGAATTAACAGCAGCGGACGTAAATGTTCGGGGTTTAAAGTATTTGTAAGAACTTTGCACAATCGCCCGAATATATTCGGGTTTTTTAATTTATGGAAAAATTAAAATCCGGAATATTCTCGGGATTTTAAGTTAAGAGGTTAATATTGTGACTTACCAAGTAATAACTGCAACTCTAAAATTCATATTTTAATGCCGTGAATTAGATACAGTATGTTTTATTCATTGTCAACGTAATTCCTTACAATTTTTTTGTCATATAATTTTGTTATTTTTTGAGGGTTCCTGAGACTGTATTCGTAGAATCGCTACCTTCGTTAAATCCAGGGTTCGTAAAATCGGGGGTCTAGTGTAGAATAATTTTTCCATTTTTCGTCCCATAACACATTTACAGAGTTATTGCGAGCACAAAACATCGTAATATTTTATCTGTCTGTACAGTTTGCAGGTTGGATAAACACAAACACCCCACCTTGGTGAACTTATGCAGCTATACGTAAGTTTCAGTTAGCTAGATAATTCAATAAAACTGAGACTTTTTTTTTTTTTTTCAAGAAAAGTACACTAATGCGGTCGTTTTCATGGCTATATCATTTGCTTTACGAAGGAGAACAATATACAAAATAGCAAAATATTTTCATAATTCACGAACATTTTCCACCCTGATTTTTTGTTCAACTTGACATTTTATGGATTTACCACGCTATGTTTCTGTGATAAAAAAATAATTTGATTCTGAAATAAGTTCATAATGTGTATAACACATTCTTGGTAAACAGTAAAATAATATTAATTCTGGAAACACACTGGCTTTTAACATTAACAACTTAAAAATTTACCATCAGTTGTAGATGCCTTATATTTATGGACGTGCACAATTCCAGTTATTTTCTAACAGTAGGCTGCGCTACAAACTATTGTACGTTCGTACCATGTCTAGCATTAGTCAAACATTTAGTCGTGCACTCAGGAGACATCTTCTGGCCAATATTAAAAGTTCACCGCTGCCTATAAAAAAAACTTATTAATATTGTATATCATAGTGAAGGCAAGGAGGTTACCAAATAATGTGAATTTTGCAGGTCTCCACTCATATGCTATTGCCTCGGCCTACTATGAATTATGCTTTATGTATTTTATACCAGCTCCACACACATTTAGAAAATGTAATGGATTTTACTACCAAAGTTAATTAAGTTCTAGGTAGCAAGTTTGAGTAAAACAGGAAATTAATGTTTATTAATTTGAGACTTGATACACCACTTACAATTTTTGAAAGTGCAGTGCTTTATTTACATTAAAGTGTAAATCATTCCCAACATATTATACACACAAGCTGAATCTATTCAACAAATGGGGTTATATACATCAATATTCACTACATGCAGATCTTACAAAGACATGTCTGAGTGAGTGAGAGATTTGGTCAGGACTTAACATAGAGGTCTTCAGCTCTCGTGAGAGGTGACATGAGGTGAGTATGGAGCAGCGCTGGAATGAAAAGGGGGAGGGGGGAAACGGGAGATCCCCTAGAAAACTCGCAGATCGACATCGTCCGGCACGATTTCAACATGCGAAAATCTGGGGACCGACCCCGCCGGTAAACGAACCCGGATCGCCTTGGTGGGAGGCGAGAGGTCTGAACCCCTCGACCAACGTAGCCGCTAAGACATGTCTGACCACTCGCCCTCACAGCTTACTCTGGTATGGTACTGTTATTCTAATAAGTGACTGAAGCTGTACTGGTGATGTACGCATATTATGTTGAATTTGTTTTACGGCGATACCCACCAGTAATTTTTTCATTACAAGAACAAAAAATTAATTAAAAAATTTTGCCAAAATTAAGGTTTAAATAAGTTGAATAATCACAATGTTTTGAACCACATGATGATTGTGTTGTTGCTCCATTTACACACTTAATTTGATTTGTTTTGAAAGTAACCTTTTTATTTTGTCAGATAAACTGCATAAATCGTCTAAAAAGAATAATTCTATAAATTTTAAATTGTTCGTAAATGTTTATATTTAATGACTACACAAAGACTTGTAGGCCTGAAGTTTCAATTTACTAAGCATTTGCTACAAAAAGAAATTATGATTATTGTGTATGTACTGAACGTAGAGGAACATATCACACACTTAAGGACAACACACATTTTGCGCGGATGCGCGGTCACAACGTTTCGCTGGCTATGCCAGCTTCATCGGGCGGTGAGCGATAGTACACTGCAGTATACTTGTACACTCCTATCTACGTTTTATAGTTACTAGTAGCCTAGTGTCCTTTTCCCGCCTTTACATATTTTTTTGTGTATGTATGTAATACATAGTAGTTGTGTGAGGAAAACAGGTTATGAAGTAGTCAGTTTGACAACTGATCTACTCCGGGAGCATAGGTAGCGGTTAATATCTGTCTTTCTAAGATCGTGGTCGAAATAATTTAGGAGAAGGCGTGTCAACATAAGAAAAAAGGAGCTAAAAATAAAACAATTTACTGTAAGCCTTTTTGCATCACTTTGCAATGCAAAACAAAATAGATATAGCCCATTCAGCCTAGAGCGAAGTTATAGTCAATTTAACCTAAAGCGTACACTTTTGAAAGCCCTGCCTAGAATCTAGTACTTTCCTGGCCGCTTTGAATCCTTCCGCTGCCTATATAATTTGAATTTCTCTGGATCTACCGACTAGTAGATGTACCCCAACCAGGTGAAAATGTGAAATTTTATTAGCACATAAATATGTCTGTATCTTGATACTTTTCGTCATAACATGTGTAAAATTTTAAGAGTTAGTGTCAATTGTGACAAAATCAGTAATTACACTTTTAACTAAACTTTCAGACAGATAAATATTTCCTCTTGAAAATAAATAAAAGTATTTTGTTGTTGTATTTGTGGTGGCAATGTTCTGTTGGTAGCTTTGGATAAATAAGTGCAGAAAACATAAACATTGTTCTGTATGTAGTTAATAATGTCTTGTAGGCAGTATTGAGGTAACATGAATTCTTAAAATACGAAATATTTTCCGAAGTGATACTTTTACTTCTTTCTCTGTTTTTGTAAACACATGATAAACCCAGGGCCTCCTGCTCTTGCAAATAGTATATTCAGCCATGAATTTCTAACAGTATTTATTATTATTAATATGTTTTGTCGTGTCTGTCGCGACACTAAGATTCATTGCAGCGACGTTACCATGTCGCGTCGCACCACTGTAAATCTAGCATTATAATCTAAAATGACAAATGTTTCCACTCATTTCTTACCCAGTACTTTAACACAGAACCTCTCGCATTTTAAGTAAGTATTTATTTCTTTTGCAATTTCTGTATGTCCGCAATTTAAACCATTTAATTAATTGTGCGTTGAGTACGCACATCAGCAAGGAAACCAAACTTTTCTGCACAAAGACATTGAGTTTTTTTTATATATACACTAGATCCCGGATTTTACAAACCCTGGATTTAACGAAGGTAGCGATTCTACGAATACAATCTCGGGAACCCTCAAAAAATAACAAAATTCTATGACAAACAAAAATTTTTAAGTAATTACATTGATAATAAATAAAACATATATTATCTAATTCGTGGCATTAAAATATAAATTGTAGAGTTGCAGTTATTACTTCGTAAGTCATAATATTAAAAATAAAACAAAAATAGTGAAAATCCATTAAAAAAATTTGGCTGTGACAGTTTTTTGTCTCCCATCAACTACAACGTATTAGGCTCTATATTGAGGTCGTACTATAGCCGCAAAGTTCCAGCGCATGCGCACATGCTCATTTAACTATAGTACAGCCTCCTTCTAGGCTGTTTCACGACGTCTTACATCTCTCTCGCCTCGAACCGAATGTGTTTACATTTTTACACGAACCCTATAAATAATAGCGTGAAATTATTATTTTCTTTATTGGGTTAACACCATACATATTTAAAACAATTAACTTGGAGCATAATTTGCTTAAATAATGGGTTACTGCGTGTCGTAAAATGTGAATTTCACAAGTGAGAACAATAATAGCGCTACCTATTATCCACGTATAGAAACATTTGTCTCGGTTATGGGTATGTCGAACTTGTAAAATAAATAGACGTTCATGTATTATGTAATCCCGGAACTCCTAATTTATTTTTACCGCATATACTGGCTGTGAAAGCAATTATTTGCAACCACTTATGCATGTAATTCTCTATGATTTTAGGTAAGAACGTCACAAAATGACATTTTTGGATCATTGAACGTCTGAATATGCTACGGTGCCGCTATATATCTTCCATCTTGTGAATGTTCATACAGTTGCACTATCTGTCCGCTCTGACGCTACTAGTATCTACGTACTCGTACAATTCATCAACAACGTCGAGGGATTGTTTTGTCGTTAAGTTATATAAAACTGCGCAATGAATAAATACGTCCGCTTTTCCTTCTTTCTTTGAGAATAATTTACAAGGGCAATGTTCTAGTAACGAATGCCTACTTTTTCCCCCCATTAAACGCTACGCAAATCGGGCTATTCGCTCGCGAGAAGGCACTCGGCGCCTCGGTTTTCTCATTTTTTTATGACAAGTATCGGTTATATGTATTGTTTAGCGGTGTTCTTTTGATCGTAAGACGTCTGCCTGTTGATATAAATTTATATTTCAACAATCATGTGCTTTATTTTTCCGTTAAATGCTACGGAAGTCGGGCTATTCGCTCGAAAGAAGACACTTGGAATCTCAATTTTTGTCAATTTTTTGGGCAATGTTCAGTCATAGCTACCGCTCAACAGTGTGACGTGTGGCTATTGATATAAATTTGTGTTAACGTTATTACGTTGATTAATTTCCCGCAAAACACTACGGAAGTCAAGGCCCGACTAGACACATTTTACAGAAAATTTTACGTTAAAAAGGGGGGGGTGGTAAAATAAGCCGCTATCGATTTTACGAAGGTAGAGATTTTACGAATGCAATGAGAGGAACCGTGAGTTTTCGTAAAATCGGGGGTCTAGTGTATGTATATAGATCTGGGGTGAAATTTAATAACTAATTTTTTGGCTATTTTACAAAAGAAATTAAATATTTAATATCATTACAGGTTTGAGAGATACTATGCAGAATGTTAAAAACCCAATTTACAGCTTTTCGCCTAATTCAAAATGCTGAACTTCGCAAAATAATCTCCTGGGAAAAGTTTTTAGACCATTGTCTGAGAGTTACATAGGAGGTGCAACATTTCCATAGCGTCAGTGTAGACAGAATAAGGATGTGAAAATCTGTGTTGATAATTATCTGATCTACTGAGCTCTTCTCCAGGTGAATTTAAAGTATACAGAGTAGACACAAATAATTGTTACCAAATGTTAATTACATAGTATCTCAAATTTGTAAATATTTTGTATCGCTGACTTTTACGCAATTGTTGAATAACTCAAAACTACGGTTACCAAGTAGAGGAGAAATATGCAATTAAAAACAGTATCATCCTTCCCTAATCCCTAAATGGTATGTTACAGAAGGTACTTAGCTGGTCTAATTGAAATGTTGTAACTGAGACGATGGGATCTAGCTCATAAGTATATCACTAAATCCAGGCAACCACCAGGTCTCAATATAAGATAACATCCTCTGTCATGTAGCTTCTCACAACCATTGTACCCGTATATCCTCATTATCCTCTTCTACTTGACGCTTTCGAATCTCCTGCCTCATGTCAGTTTAATCATTGGCCACTAGGTGCATCAGCATCGATGCATCGGCAGTGACACCGCAGTCAGCCATGTATCTTCGCCCGAGGAAGCTCCTCTAAGCAGCGAAATGTTGTGATACGCGCTTCCGCGATTGTGTCGTCCTGTTTGTGTGTGTATCTGTCAAGTACTAAAACATGAGTACTTGTGCTTATGTCTTTTGTACATACAGTTAAACCTCTTTATAAAAGGGTTTAATTGTACTGTAAAACCCCAATTTAAAACCTCACTGTTCTTGAAAGGGTTGTTATAGACAGGTGGTTGTTTTACTGTGCTGAAATGTTGTACCATGTAAAATGTTAATACTTATCCAGAGAATTAATTGCTAATTTCTCAGTTGTGCTTCTATTTCATTCAAGTGTGCATTACGAATAAGTGAAAAATATACATAATATAAAAAGTCATATTTATCTAAATTTTAAATGTGATCAATGTAGTTAGATTAAAAATTCAATGAGGAGGAGAGGAACAAGACACATTTGGTGTACGCATTTACCAATTGCCCAGCAAAAAGGATTTATATATAATTAGGAAAAAAAATTCTTTAGATTCTGTTTGCAAAAATAATTTGTAACACAAGTAACATATTAATATTTTCACGACGACATTGTATAGAAAACATAAAACAACTGTGTATCTCCAATTTTGCAATAAATGTGAAATACACAGTATTTAACTGTTTAACTATGCCATTACTATTCATGTTCCAGGGCGATGGCACTATGCTGTAAAATCAGCTATGGCTCACTTGCGTTGAAAATAAAGTCTTGGCAAGTGCTTTCTAATAATTGTTTTGAAAAATTAAAATATTTTTTAATTGTCTTATATAGCTCAGGTCAAAGTAGTCATTCCCTCAATATAAACACAATGCAAACTTTTCTGTAACCATTATATTGAGTTTTGAATAGTAACATTATTAACTCCCTCCTCTAACTTTTTAAAACTTGCGTTTATACTATGCTGAATGTTCTACCATGTTAAAAACTCGAGTTGTCAATAAGTGACTTAGAAGGACCCACAAAGGATAACAGACTAAATTAATAAGAAAACTAAATTGAGTGCATCTAAAGCAGTATAGAAACCGAACACTACACATTTGCATGACATATTCATAGTGCATTGTGAAAGTTTCTCAGTGTACCTAAACTTCTCTACGCGAGTAAGGAACCTGGATTTGAGAAGTGCAAGAAACTTTTTCCGCCAACCATTGTACCCTGCTGCTACCTTCACTCCTCACAGCGGGGTGTCTTGTTGACCACAAACTGCTAATGGATCAGTCTTCTCTACCGCCTTCACTCACGCGTCATCGCGTGAACCTTCCACCACTTGTCCACTCCGGTGTGTTATACATTCACAATTAATAATTTTATCTTAAATCCTTGCGATGCTGATAAAAGATGAATGCAGAACCTATTTTGTAAAGAATGAGGCTATGGTCCTATAGGAACAAAACTTAGTCGCGAATTTGGAAATCAATGCTAAAATAGCTCTAAAAAGATGTTATTTCAGTTTGCAAATTTAAGTTGTTTGTGAACGAAAATTACACAATTGATATCAGTAGTCAACATTTGATTCGAACCTTTAAAGAATACTCCTAGCTCATGTCGGGCGAGCCCTACATATTTCCTTGAACCCCAATGTGTAGGATCCGGCCCAACCCGGCCCATATCCAAATGCAACAGGGTTCAGGTTGAGTTTACCAGATTACTTGCAGATTTGGGTTGAGTTGGGCTGGGTGCACATTCAATTTAGATCGGGCCTAGTTTGTCGGGCCGGGGTTAGCGGGGCTCTGTGGGGTTACCAGGACTCTGCCTCCAGTGAGTAGAAAAGTTTATTCAAAGGACTTTGCATGTATACATATTCTATTAAGGTATGTTGAGAAATATTTCAGTTACAATCACAGCTTATAGTCCTGTTTAAACTTCTTGTGTGATTAGATTAATCACTATTTTAGACGCACTTTGAAAAACTGGCCCTTCTTCAGATTCTATGTTTAAAAATTATATATATAGAATAATTATTGTACTTGTTGGAGTATGAAACTGTTTTTACACATTTTGAGCTCTAAAGGCAGCATATAGTGATTGTAGTGTTATAGTTCAAAATATCAAAGATTTATATTCCTTCAATTGCTTAAGATGTCTCGAATGGTGGTGAAAGTATTTGACTACTTCTCTGAGCAATCTAGCCGACTGATTTGTTGCTCACCAGAGATGAGTTAGTGGTCATCTCTTCTGCTCATGTCTCAACGCACACTATGCGGTTTCATTCAACTGTTTAATCATGTCATTCATTCAACTGTTTAATCATGTCATTCAATCAGTACTGTCTCTCCTAACCCATTGCTCGTGAGAATTTTCAGAGTTCACTGGGAACGTCATTCAAAGTATATTTTTATTTTTGGACTTTGAAGGGTGTCTGAGAAAGTAAGGTTTCAGACTAAATCAACTATTGAGCATAAGTGTTTACATGGGTTGTGTGTTTTCGTAATATGTATATGTAAACATGTGTGCGTGATTTGAATGTTAAAATTTGCTTACTAAACAATGACGCCAGGTGGGAAAAAATTGAAGGCGTGGAATCATTTCAGCTAAACTGGGATGGCAAATCAGTAACCTGTGTTTTGTGTAAATGATATTTAAAACTATGGACAATACAACGAAATTTACGTTTTAATATAATTCATCGAATTCATTATTTGAAAGGAAACAGAATTGTTTAGAATAAAAAAACATTCAAATCTCATTCAAATACCAGATGGATGCTATACCAGTTGATAGAATCTTGACAGTTCTCGAATACAAGCTGTAAGTTTAAGTTCTCAATCCTTATTATTATAAAAAAGTTGATTTTAAATGATTCTGAATAAAGTGAGCACTCTATTTTGTGCCAGTTTATATCTTTCTGTTGCTTGTAAACATAAACATTTCAACTTTCTTTTATTTACATAGGCTCGTACAGTGTTTCCATTTACATTATACTGCTCCAATAAATGTTATCTTTCGTATCTACTCATTAAATGCACTAGTGCTGAATATATGGTATACTCAATAGTAATCTTGGTTATAAATACCTGCAAGTTAATGTCTTATACCATTGGTTTCCCTGCATCGGCTCTAATTGATACGACATGCACTATTGTCATTACGAATCTCGTATATATGAACGTAGTATATAATTCGTAATTCAAAATCCCCACTAAAAGCACACATGACGCTTCACAATTCAAGAATCCAAGTTCCGTTCAGCATACTGCAATGAATGATGATGAACTTAACAGAAACAAAGAATAATTAGTAACGTATTTTCTTAATGTGCGAAACAGAAAAATTACTGTTTCTATTTCCAGATACTCAGGCTGGCGATCATAAAACATTATTTACAGATTACCAATGACTTTACATCATTTAGCAATAATATTCATAAACAGTTACTTCTGATACTTTTGAATGTGGTTATCTGAAACCTAGATTTATTATACACAATGCACAAACACACTCAAAGGCTCAACTCGCTTCCAAGCGAAGTGGCGAAAACCTAACTCTGATGCAATCTGTCATTGGAATTTAGAACTACCTCTGTGGCGTGAAGCAGTACCGGAATGTGCCAACGGTAATTGTAGATCAGCGGCTCTGTTGCATCACTTTTGTGCTGGCAGAAGATCATAAATAAATATTTTAAAGTATACTATGTACACAGAGGTTGTGTGCATTCGTGTTTTTTTTCATTAATGCTGTATTCATATAAGAAAATACACCGAACTACAAGCAATGATTTGCTACCAACTGTACAAACAGTGATGTAAGTATTGTTACCATCGACTTACCTTTTTGCCACGATGCAGTGACTTGTAAAAGATTTGTTGGAATCTTGCACGAGGCTTGAAAAGATAACTTCCATGGAAGGTTGTGTGGATGGTTCTATGGAAGATCCTTCTACACGATACTTTCTGCCATAAAAGTAAACACAAGACGAGTGTTTAGTAATTTTTTAAAAAATATTTATATGTTATACGGACTTATATTTTGTGAAAATGGCAGGTGGAAGCATCATCAAACTGTGTACAATAGTGGATTTCTTCAGCAACGAAAGAAAATTGATTTGATAGGGTGAAAACGCCTGCACATTGAGCCATGTACGATTCATGGTACATAGCCCCAAAAACATTGTGTTTGATGTCCTGTGGATGCAAATATGAAGAATAAATTGTATACAGTTGAGGTATGAAAACTGTTAAATTGTTTCAGTACGTGTACGAGTGTATAATGTCGTAAGCCTACATTGTCTCTGTCAAATAATTTGACTAGTGTATTATAGCCTAACCTGCTTGCGAGACCTGTATGTTGTACACTCTTTTATTATTGTGTTGGTTTTTGTAAGAATGTAAATGTTGCTGTAATAAAAATATCAGGGCTTATATTTAACAGTATTTTGTACATAATAACTGCAAATACTGTGCTGTTCTTGAAAAATCTTTCATTGAGACATTAATTTAAAAAAAATGTATTTTACACATAAAACTTTATTTTATTAGAATCTTAACAAAAGCCTGTATGAAAGTAGAATGTAGGCCTATTGATTGGTATGTGATTATAGAATGTACAACCAGTTTGAAGTATCACTGTACGTATACATTTTTATAAGTTTTTCCTGGGTTTTTATTAGGAGTTTTGTAAGTTAGAATTCAAACGGCTGTTACTGAAAATAAATAATGGAGCTGTCTTAGTTAATGTTCTCTATATAAACATTTTTTCATGCTGCAAATGTAATAATAGAGCGACACTAAGAATTACCTACTACTGTCTCAGTGTATGGTTTACAATACTACATTATACATTTTTGTGGTTGTTATGATTAGGCCTACTCTGTAATGATAATTTGGTAGTTTGATTAGAAAAGAATTTACATTCCCACATAGCTCTACGAGCCTACAACGTACAGACCCTGTAAGAAAGCTAGGTTATTGTTAAGCACTAGTTTTATTATTTGATGAATAAGTAATTTGACATTATACATTTACACAGTTACTGAAATAATGGGATTGTGTTCATACCTCTACTGTATATGTTGTATCTTACATGCAGCTACGGTACACAACTTATTTTTGGGGCTTTATATCATTGAGCTCGCTGGCCAGTCAAAGGCAAATTTCCACTTGAAAACCAAACTTCTATCAACATTGAAGAAATCTACTGCAGTGTACAGTTTTATAAACCTTATACCTGCCATTTTCATGAAGTACGTTTCTTCATATTGTATTAATCAAACAATTTCAGAAATCTTGAGGTCAGTGTAGAAAACAAGAATAAAATAATACTAATAAAAATAATCTACCATTCCCGTACCTTTTCCCAAAAAATACCTTCAGCCCCATGTACTTAAATATGTATTGTACTTTCAGACGTTTCATGTAGGGTGAAGTTACACTACTAACGTTGTATCTATCAGTGTGACAATACAAATCTAAACCATAGTTTGCTGTAAATTTTTTAATACATCTGACTTCCAATAACTAGTGTAAGGTAGGTTTGTGGGTGGAAGGAACAAGTTGCATGATGACTGATAGGAAGACAGTGGTGAGTAGAGAGGTATACAGATTAGATGGGCAAGAAATAGAGGAAACCACAGAATAAAAGTATCTAGGGGTTGTGATACAGGTGGACAAAGCAAGTGGGCGGAGTGATTAAGAAGGGCTTTAGGGCTGCTGGGAAAGATGTTGAAGGGAGTTAATGTTGAAGTGAAGGGAATGGCAAATTGCACGATGGTTAGTCCAGTATTGGAATATGCTGCTGCAGAGTGGGATTCGTACATGGAGGTGGAGGTACAAGTGCTGTAGAAGGTGCAGAGAAGGGCAGCGAGATGGGTGATGAATAAATTAAAGAGGCAGTTTCAGGCTGGTTAGGAAGAAAGGAACTTTCTAAGCCTTACTCAGGATGAAAACAGTTGAGGGACAGGAGGAGAATGGAAAGACTGGTCAGCTTGTATAAGCTTATGAACCAGGAGGAGGAATGGGGCGGTTAGCCTGCGAGCTAAGGGAACTTTTAAAGGAAAAGGAAACAACAGGCAACATCAGTGAGGAGATGGAATGCACTGCAGGAGGATTTGGTGACAGTGTGGGAAGTTGGAAGGTTTAGGAAAGGGCTGGAGGATTGGTGCTGTGGGGATGGGGAGAAATTTGCTCGCCACCGAGCGATAGCCTGATTGCGAGTGTAAAATATATTTTTATTATTGTTGCATTTGTGGACTGAATAAAGCAAAATGAAAACAAATATAAGAAAGCCAAAGACTACTAGGTTTACGAGGAAGAGGATAGGGAGTACAGACATACAGATGGGAAGGGAAAGGAGATACAGGATGCTTCAGAATACAAGTACCTAGGCATAATATTACAGTGACATAGGGTGAATAAAGTAGAGAGAGTGAGAGAGCGGTGTCTGAAAGGAGAAGTACTCTATGAATGCTGGGAAGGGTATTGAAGGGATTTAATAGTGCGGTTAAAAAAAAAAAAAAAAAAAAAAAAAAAAATATATATATATATATATATAGGGACTGGAAAATTTCGTGAATTCGATGACCAGTAGGCTAAAATCCATTGTGCTATGCATACTTGAGCCTCGTCTATTCGTTCATTGTCCGCTGCTCCACTGAGTAGCAGCTAGTGGACAAATAGTCGGGGCTTGAGTATGCATAGTACAATGGATTCTAGCCTACAGGTCATTGAATTCGCGAAATTCTCCAGTCTCTATACATACAGTATATAGAATCAGTCATGTTGAAGCAACTGGTGTGAAACTCATGGAAGGAAAAGATAAATTTGGGATAGCTGGTCAGGATCTAGGTACAAGGTGTTGAACAGAAGGGGAAGTTGGGTTAGTTAGGCTGCCTATTAACTAAAGCAGGTTATATAGGAGGGAATAATAGTTGGGAGATGAGGTGCAGGACAGGGTAGGCGGTCTATGCTTAGGTCAGTGAAGAAGTGTAATTTGGTTTTGGAAGAGCTGAGGATGAGAAGGGTTGGAAAGTTTAGGAGGGGTTTGTAATTGAGGTAGATGTTATAGTTTGCCACTGAGTGGTTACACAATTGCAAGTTTTAAATATTTAATTATTATAATATCTCTGACATGATGGCAGGGTCATCGCCATGGGGAGGGAAGTTGTGGTACGGAAGTATAGGCCTACACTTGCCCTAGACTGTGTAGCTTGGTGAACGTCTAAACTACATTTCTGAGCTGAATAACTGGGGAGGAAAACATTCTGGTTTAATACGTTATATTTTCATAAAGTAAATTTTACTTTAACTTGGCCTACTTGTCGAGATACACTACCAAATAGTACTACTCCCGACTCTGCTATAAAAACTTGCAAGCCAAGGCAATTTAGGTTATGTACCAATCATTTATTAACAAAACAATAGACATTATTTGCTAGGTTCACGACGTCTTCGTATTGCTTTCTTTCGGAAAGTGATAGAATTAATGCTTTTAAAATTCATTATACTGGTTATAGTCTACCACAAGATACACCTCTCTCAGAAAAACGAGTTTTATATTATAACCCTCACAAGTTGTCCCTGGACGTATTGTCAGACTGCTTCTCGTATATTTGTTAAAGATGACAGTTATACTTTTTGTGTTCAATAAACGCGGATTTTTAAAATATATTTTTGCATAGTGTTGTAATTACTTCAACCAAAATCATCTTTGTTTATGTTTTTAAAACATTGCCTGAACTAGCGTACATAAACACTCGCTTCTGATTGGCTAGTATTTTCATCTTGCAGCAAGCCCTCCACACAGAAAATTGCACGCGGCCGATTACCAAAACTTCCATGAAAACGGCCACAACTCTGCTATACTCTACAGAATCATCCATGCGGGTGGCCATGCGAGATTCCATGGAATATTCCAAGGAAAATTCCATCGTGGCAAGGGGCCTTTATATGCAGTAACGGCTAGTGATTTTTTTTCAAAGGTTAAATCTTTAGCTCTCTCATTATTCCGAGTGACCTATAGTAAAAATATCAGATTCTGCCCATCACTCTTCATTATCCTGCCTACAGTATTTGATTTATATGAATTCCAGGAAAAAGAAACAATAAGGGTGATATTGGCATTTACACCAAGTGCACCATTGCTGCTGTGTGCTAGTCACTGATTCAGCAAGTTGATATTCTGGAGGCAATTCACCTCAACATGACTTTAAGTGGTAATAGTATATTTCTTGTTGTAGGTTAACATATCTGGTAAGAATTTCAATAATTTCAACAAAAATGTGTACCTTACACACTGTACAGCGCAGATCAAGAACCAGGTAGGTACTGTAGTAATTTTAAGAATTAACTTCACGTCTTGTATAAGGAAGGATGCAAAAAGTTTAACGGAACCCAAAAATCCTGTCAAAGTAAGGTTTCTTTGTAAGTTGGTACAGTTTATAAAAAGGTGGTTGTCGTAACTTCACCGTTACTAGGTGTCTTGTTGCATGCTACAAATTTGGTAACATGCTTGAGCTTAGTGAAATTTGAGGGGTTTGATTTTTCATTTTCTATGTTTAAATTGTTAACTGCTTGTATCTGGTATGTTGCGTTGCGTTTAAAGTATGTTTCGTAGATGTCAATAAGAATCCCAATGCTTTGTGATAAGTTTAAAATGTTGAATAGCGATAAAACTAAAATAACAGTGAAATGCATGTTAATACACTGCCTAACACCAGTATTCGATTTATATCATGAAATAAAGCAAAACTACAAACTTTGTATTTGTTTGTGAAACTTGCAGTGGGATAGTTCAAAATCCTGATAAACAAATAAGGCGTTCAGTGTTGATGTTATGTTTGGTTATGTTTATCAGGATATTGTTTTGTAAACTGCTTACTAACAGAAACAACATAACTTTTTAAAAGATGTACCTATGTGACAATTTAACATAGATATTTGGTTATATATGAAGAGCCATCAATTTTTATAAAAATAAAAATACCTTGTTATCCTTGTGTATGTGATATATCAGGGTGGCGACAGGGCGGGAAAATCGGGGAAAGTCAAGGAATTTCCGTTCTCTGCAATAGTCAGGGAAACTGCCCTATCTCAACTTTCTTTCCCGGAAAATGAGAGTGAGATGGCCACCCAACTGGGAAATAACCAGCGGCCTGAGTACAGACATTACACATTGCAAGATTTGTTTCACTGAGAAGCTATTTTCTGTGTGTTCACCGCATTCACGTATCGAATGACACTAGTGGCTGACAGCGAAACTACGTACGTAGTCTGATGCTTTTGTAGTCAATAGATGCGCAGAGGTTTACAAGATCAATATTTCAGACTTTAACTTACAATAATAATATTCTATTGTAATATGACACTAAATATGTTCATATTACAAATGTAACGGTAGAGGTAAGGCTGCATTTAAATCAGTTTTTTTACTTTATAGTACCAGTATTGTTTACATTATAGTCTTTAATTAATAAAATGATGAAATAACATGCTCGTGTTGTCTTTCATTGCAAACACTACATTTTGTTTTTGTTTGCAAAAAATCTGTGTAATCAATGTTCCTTACTATAGTAAAAATTGTCAACGAGCTCAATAATCGTAGTAATGAGACGGGCATAATTATTAGGAATAATAATTGCTGTAGCCAACACAACAAATTGTTTTAACCTAACTATCAGTAAGTTATTTAAAAAATAATGGTTTTTATTACCACGGAAGTCTTCAAGAGACAAATAATAGTAGCAAAGGGACAGAAACAATAATGATTAATCACATTTTCAATGCCCGTTAGCTAAATACTAGCACCAATATTGTGTGTGTTAGCTTCCTTAAATATTGACGTCATAGAGCGTCGTTAACCTCACGGATCTGCAGAAACATATAACGAAACACGCTCCGCAAAAGAGTTCTTACGCACTAGTTACGGTACGTGTTTTGTTAGAACTCTGTACATACCGCAACGTCCCAGACGAGTTCGTACTCAACGCACAGGAATACCTGGCATTATCCAGGAATTTTTCTATTTCTCCAGAATTCCTCTTATTCATGTTGTATGACAGTTTTTCAATAAATAAGATCTTTGTGATCACAATAACGTAACATTGCTACAGGGAAAATGACAGTTGGAGCGGCGGCTTGTTTACCAGCACAACTATCAGTATTTTTCCCAGCATACATCTGTCGCATGACAAATGAACACTACATGTTCGCTCGTGCACACTCCGCTAGCTAATTCCATGTGAAAACAAATGTCGGTGGTGTTTAACGTTACGTTTTAGTGTTCGAGCAAGTATTTAATTTTTTTCCAACGCCAGTATTTTAGTGTTAGATGTTGAAATGTAACATTTTGAAGTTGTGTTGTGCAATTTGTATAGTGGAAAAATTAAGCGTCCTTTTTAGTCATGCTAAAGATTCAAACCACAATTTTTTTGCAGTGCATAAGGTAGGATCTATGGATGTGTTTGTGAAGAAATAAAATTAATATTTAGATACTATTTCTGCAGTTTAAGTGCCTAGTTTAGATTTGCCTTGCCCAAACACAGGTTCTGCAACATTAAAAACATGTCTTGTTAATGAAAAAAGGTCTAGAATAGAAATTTACGGTGTAAGCCTAAAGCAAATGTTACATTTTTGTGTCATTTAATAGTGCAGTAGCTTTGGCATCTGTGCCACCCATCACATTTACAGACAGATTTTAGACACAAATTGTGACTAAATTTGACTCTTATGAAATTTTGTTATCTCTTAATAGTTTTCGCGTAATGGCTTGTTTTAGTCATATTTTGCATGTTTCCGTTTTAACGACTGCACTAAAACCAACTGATATACCAAACTCAAAAAAATCACAGAAGATAAAGACATTGCAGGTTACAATGGCATGCTTATAAAATTAAATAATAAAAATTATTTGTATTTAAAAAAAATAAATTGAATTTTTAAAATTTTTATTTTTAGTTTTGGTACTTTTTTTTTATATTCAAATAATTTTTGTTCTTTAATTTTATGAGCATGTCATTGTAGCCTGCAGTGTCTTTTATCTACTGTGATTTTTTTGAGTTTGGTATATCAGCTGGTTTTAGTGTATTCGTTAAAACGGAAACATGCAAAATATTTTAACAAGCCATTACGCGAAAACTATGAGAGATAAAAAAATTTCATAAGTGCCAAATTTAGTCACATTTTGTGTCTAAAATACAAAAAAAATATCTGGTACAAATAAAAAATAAAATGGTGATGAAAATTGTGATAGACTGCACCCTTAATGTAATGAATGTCTATGTAGTTTAATCATTTTAATAGCATGAATATTATTTGTAGCTATGAATGATTGTCAGATTTATTACCAGGCAATTTCAGTACATACATTTTACATGTGTGTTGATGGAAACAGGAATTTCAAAAAGGCAAATGGGTGGCCACCCTTATTTTTCTTTTAAAAAGTTAACAGATTGTGTAGTGTCCAGCTAAAATCCGAAGCTATTGAAAGACGGAAGCCGTTTGTCACTGTCAAAATGTTTGTGTTCAATCCTAACGTGAAATGCCATAACTTCAGTATTACTCTAAATTTTTTTCCCTTCAATTAAAAAGAATCGGTAACAAATTTATTTTTCGTTTGTAGTTTGGACTTTATTATAACTTACCTGTTCAACTTGCAACAACAAAGTTTATTATTAAATAAACAGAATTTTTTTTTTTGGGGAAATTTTAGTTTTAGTAGGAAGAGTCAGGGAATTTCAATTCCAGCTGTTTGTAGCCACTCTGTATATCTATATTTTTTAAAAGGAAGTGCCCCACTCACTGACTGACTCATTCATTCATTCATTCATTCATCATCAACGCCCAGCCCAAACCACCGGACCTAGAAACGTGAAATTTTAAGGGAAGTTTCCCCTTGTGGCGTAGGTGCGCACTAAGAAAGGAAATTTTGAAATTCGTCTATTAAGGTGGTGAAACGGGGTGGAATGTATTTTTTGCAAATCTTTGATATTTCTCGAACCCGACAGGCTATCGTCGTCTTATTCACTTCGGGCTATCGTCGTCTTATTCACTTCGTTAGGTCGCAAATACAAATGTCTAGAAACAAATTTCAGGATTTTTCGAAATTTTTATATTAAGGAGGTGAAAAGCCGTTTAATTCGTTTACAGTAAATCCTCTCTTCCTCTTAAACCACCTGAGATATCGAAGTGATTTTTTCCTTAAAATGAAGCTTACGCAAATACCTAAAAAGTAATTTCAGGATTTTTCAAAATTCGTTTTTGAAAGCCGGTAAAAAAATAAAACAGTTTTTTGATTAGTCGTATCACCTAAACCGTTAGAGATATCGAGGTGGCTTTTGTCTTATAATGAAACATAAGTAAATACCTAAAAAGTAATTTAACGATTTTTGGAAATTCATCCATGAAAGCTTATAAAAAAATAAAACGTGTTTAAGAATAATCTTTCGTAACACCTGAAATAGTTCAAAATTTGTTTCCTTTTTATTTCTTGCTTATAGTTAAACCTCTTTGGACTATAGCCTGTACACGCGAAATAACTCATGGCCTGTCTTGAATAATTTGTAGTTAAGTCTGTGGAGTTGCGGTGGGTTTTTTTTTTTTTTTGCCAACCCACCATAAATAAAACCTCTTTGGACTGTAGCCCGTACATACGAAAGTATTATTACGGCCTGCCTTTAAGTATTCACTCGGGTATTGTACAAAGTTTGTGGTGTGGGAGGGGTGGGGTTACGGGTTCGTATCCTGTGCAAGTCTTTGCGATGGGACATGACATCATACGAGCATATTGCGTGCACTCTTTTCACTGAGCTAAGACAATTTATAGTTCACTGTTATTGAGTACGCTAGCTGTTAAATGCCTTCATCACATATTTTATCCAGAGTTACTGTTTGTATTACATAATTTCACACGGGCAAAGCCATGGCCGGGTAGCTATTTTGTAGAGAAATAAAGATGAATTAAAAACAAAGATGTTCTGCAATTAAAGTACCCCCATCGTAGTGGACTGGATAAAGCTGTTTGTATTTGTTGTTATAAAGATATACAGAGAATATAGTAAAAAAGATATACAGAGAATATAGTAACACCATAAATTAATACGTTATTAAAATTTAGTTACTCTTTTCTATAGTACACGCGGGCGAAGCCGCAAAGGGACAGCTAGTGGTTTTATATTTGGTTGAGTATAAGAGAAGGTATTTGTGTTACCTTAACCATAAAAATAAACCAAAAATTTTAAAAACTAAATTAACTAAAAATTAAAACCGTAAAGTCTTGTCCTTGCCAGTGCTGTAATGATTTTGAATAACTTGTGTTAGAAAGGGGCAAGTAAAATTGTAGTTTTTAAGACATTCTTAGACTGTAAATTTAGTGAATACTATTTTCTTGCACAATATAGTAACCAATGTGTCTTTGTGATTGAGGCATCACTGTGTGTTGTAGGTGAAGGTAGATACACTGATCGCTCAGGAGACACATGGCACTCTGGAGGTGGACCTGCACCATCCAAACCTTTCAGCTCTGTGCCTTCACCAAGAGACACTTGGACCATGAGTGACCGAGATAGGAAAGGTGATTCAAGTCAGACGTGGGGAAGACCAATGGAATCAAGTGGCTCTGATCGGTAATGCAACCATACTTTAAAAAACATTTATCAATTGGTGGAAATTTTATTCACTGCCAGAGATTGAAAAAGTTTGCGGTTTTTTACATTTCGGATCGACTCCGTCTTGTGTACACACTCTCTTCAGAACTTGTTCATTGTCTTTGGCTCTAGTAAGTGGCCAGTAATATACATGTGACAAGGTTGTGGGGGGACTCGGTGTTTTTTTTTTTTTTTTTTTTTAATTTAATATTGGTTCAAAATCCTAATGGTTGAGTTGCATTAAGTGACACAGTAGCCAAATTTTATAACATGACATGGAGCCATAATGCTAGAACAATCATCAAACACACACTGTCTCGTGTCCGGGCTGGACATGTATTGCGATTTTCACCATGTTGGCTAATTTATCTAAGTTGGTAAATGCTATTGTTCTGATTTATTATGAAAGTAATGTCATGTTTGTTGCTTGACTATAACCATAAAATTAATTGTTTTAGGAAAATGTATCATGATTGTCAGCGTATTTTCCTCCGGCTTTCAAAAAGTCTCGTAACTGCAATTTAATATGAATTGCACCTTATGTAACTCGGCACCTACCTGTACAGATACCTTTAGTATGTCATAAATGTTTACATATGCATTGTATGATGAATTTTTTCTCTGTCACTTTGAAACTCATTGCTTTCACTGTCTACATTCTCTGCATAACACCACAAGAAATCTCCTTCTGTCCCATCCATGGCGTTGGACAGACGGCAATTCTTAAAGCCATTAACTATCATTTCAGGCCTAATGGTGTTCCATGCTGCCATGATTCACTTGCACAGTTGGGCGACACTTGGTTTTCTAATTTTCCCTGTTGGAGCTTTTTCATGATCGCCTGCTAGCAGCCATTCAGAGTATAACTGCTTCAAGTTATCCTTTAAAGGCTTGCTGACAATATCAAGCACCTTTAGTTTGGAAGTTAATCCACCAGGGATAACTACAAGGTCTGTGTTCAAGCCCTGTATTTTTTCTTTGACATCTGGTGCGAGGGTGTCCCTTGAAGACATCCAATACAAGCATGCCTCTCTGCTTCAATAAGGCACCAGGTCTCCTGCCCCAAGTAATTCCCAACGTATCTTTTATTAAATCGTTAGTATCCATCCTTTTGGTTGACACCTTATGTTTAGGCAGTTGCTCTTAGGACATTTGTGTTTTTTTTTCTCCAGAATGACAAATAGTGGCAGTTTCCTACCATTTTCCAATACTGTCAGCATTTCAGTTACACACAGTTTTTCATTGATAGATGTTTTTACTTGTGATGTTTGATGGCATGTCAAAATATTCTGGTGTTTCATCTACGTTCCCGAATTGGCCAAGAAGATATTAGTTGTGGGTTTTGCGTAATTTAATTACACATTAGTGATAGATAGGCTGTCAGCATGAAAATCTGCTTCTCCTCTTAAGCCTTGTACACCAGCCTCTACAAGCTCTGAAGTCTCTTCCTCTGATCTTCAGGGTTCTTGCTATTTCACATGCCTTTTGTTGCATAGAAATGATAGAAAGTGATACGTATCTTGTTTCTTTTTTGAGTTCGCGCAAACTCCTTTACTTGATTGTCAATCTCTGGAAAACGTCCACGTCTATGTCCACGGAGAAATTTTGGGGTAGAGTTTGCAAACTTGAATTCGAGGCTTTTGTTGTCAACAGCGCCAAATTGTTGGTTCGGTAATACTGTATTTTCTTGCTTCTCACAATTGTTGCTTTCTTCTGCACATTTTACAGCAGTTTGAAATTTTCGTCATAGCTGTGCTGGTCAGACTTAGGCTTCATCTGTGCTGTTCGTGTGCACGACTTTAAAGTCTGCATCAAAAGTAATATGCATGTTATACATATGGTATTAACTGCATTTGAATGAATTAAATTTACATGATGCGAATTGTATAGGTAAACAATAAAAATAAAACCATTAGTGTAAAGTGCCTTGCCCCACTACCCCAATGTATGGTGGATTTCTTTAATTCTTTTTCAATTTCTTATTAATGTTGGTGTGTTAAATGGACCTCCCTACTAAGGTGTTGCCATGCCTCCAGACTGCTCAGGTACCTCTGCAACTGTGTACAGTATATGAGTGTTACTGCTGCAGGCAGAGCAGAGACTTTTTCTTATAAAGTAGACTTCAGTAAAGAGCCTGGTCATACAAAAGTAGAGCCTGGCTTACCTGAACATGGACAGATCATATCAGCAGTTCTTTTTTTTTTTTTTTTTGTTTAATTTTGTTCATGATTTAAACCTAGATGTTTTTACTTAGTTTAGGCCTAATGAATTGTAATTTCTCTTATAATAATTTCTTTTATATTATAAATGAATATCTAACTGGTGAGTACCAATATTTAAACAGTGAATTTCAGTTAAGTCTATTTTCTAAATGTATAGATGTTTGTACCTCACAAGTACTGGGGAATTTTGGTTTAAATAGTTTTTTTTAATGTTTAAGAAAAAGGACTCAAAACATGCTGGTGCTGCCAAAGTGTAAATGTATCCCTCCACATTGGCCTTTTTTTTTCTTTTTTTATTTTCCCTTTAGTCTCTGTAACCAGATTTAAAAATATTGTAAAATATAATAAGTTTAAATACCGTATTTGCCGGCATATAAGACAACAATTTTTACACATTTTTGGCCCTCAAAAATTGCTACTCATCTTATATGAGGGTGCAAAAATTTTTGGTACCCAAAAATCGTTTGAAAGCTAAGTTGTAAGCTGTGGAGTTGTATGATGTTTCAAGGAATTGCGTTTTTCGTCACAAATGAAAACGAGTGCCCCGTTGATTTTAATAAAATTTACGGTACGAAATTTTGATGAGCATCACTCATAATAAAGGACACTTCCTCGCAGCGATCGATGCAAGCGCATGCCGAGATACTTTGTCTCGCCAGCCTACAACTCTCAGGCGGAGAAAACGAGGATCTAGGTCCGCATGCTTTCATCCTTTGTCACGCAGGCACAAGACTCTCGGGTGGAAAAAGCGGGGATCTAGATACCGTACCACACATTCATGTGTCTACCGTCTAGTGCTAGGCTGGCGGACAACAGCGCACAGGAATGCGATGACCTTGCAAGCAGCTGTTGTTGCCTGGCGTTGCCATGTAGTGCGCGGCGTGCCTTAGGCCAGCGTTGCCAAGTCGCGCACACCTGCCGGCAAATGGACATATCGCCGGCCGCCGCCGTGCATTTCCTTGGCTCTTGGGCGCGCGGAGGTCAGTAGTGGCCAATGTTATTTGTTTATGTGTCTATTATGATGTTTTAATGCCGGTAATAAATGCATTGAAAATATATTAACTAAGTTTTTAATGTTTCAGGCAAAGGAAAAAAATATTTTTCTGTCGAGAATTTCAAAATTAGTAATTTTTTTTTTTTTTTTCAAGATTTTGTACCTTCAAAACTATGACTCGTCTTATATGCGGGGTCGTCCTATATACCGGCAAATACGGTATGTATGTTTAATTTTGCGTAAGTTAGTTTTACAGTAAGTGAAATATAATTAAGAGAGTTTCTAGCCGCGGGCATATTCATCCGCGGACCTGGAGGGGCTAGCTCGTCGGCGGCCATTTTCGGCTCGCCCAGTCTTTCCTGTGTCGTCGATGAGTGTAGGTCGGTGTTGTAGCGAGCGTTAAGGGCGCTTCGCTAGACACTGCCGGCATGAGTGTTTATTTTGATAAGAGATAAATAGTTGTGAAAATATTACTCAAAATCATTTACAGTATAACTGAGATATCTGCAGTCGCGACGTTATAAATTAATTGTGGGACTTTGTAGCCCACGTGGTACGCAGTCAGCAAAACGCGGGAACTCTCTTAATACCAATGGTGCAAAGGATTTATTTTGCAAAATAGGATGGTGGCTAACCGGGAAGTCTTTTATTTATATATATATATATATATATATATATATATATATATATATATATATATATATATATATATATATATATAATGTAACCGACAATGATGTGTAAACTGAACAGTGTGTGCTTTGGCAAAAGTTAACGAAATACAATCTTGTAATTACCCAATTATTGTTTCGTCCACAAACTCTCGTAACCCACAGTAAACCCTGAGATGAGAGCATGTTGTACCGCAAGTGATGCAGAGGTACTCGAGCACGTGTTGATATTGGACAGCATAAACCTGTACCATCACATTAGGAATGAATTCCTTTTGTAAAGCAGTCCAAGCTTCCATTCTGTATAGCAGTGAGAAGACTCTTACTAGGCTTATTGGCAGGTAATTAGCGCTTTTGGTAGTTTCCACAATTTTCCAATACCGTAAAATTCCCATGACTTTTCCATGTTTCCCTGGTCGCTGGACATTCTGTAAGAGGAATGACACAATAGGGTCATTCCACGTCAAATAGACCAGTAAAGATTCAAAATGACACCCACCGTCTCAGATTTTAATGAAACTTTTTGTACTTGCTAATACCATCATGTTATGAAACTGTACCAAATTTTTCCTCCCTGGGCCAAGTAGTTTCTGAGAAAAAAATTGTTAAAGTTGGTGCAAATCCCCATGAGTGTAATGTCAAT
>PNEQ01005036.1:7742-23014 GCA_003012365.1 Medauroidea extradentata | reverse complement strand
GCTTTGGTTGTTATTCAGTCAACGTCCCTGTGTTTAGTAGAGGCTGGCTGGCTTTGGTTGTTATTCAGTCCACGACCCTGTGTTTAGTAGAGGCTGGCTGGCTTTGGTTGTTATTCAGTCCACGACCCTGTGTTTAGTAGAGGCTGGCTGGCTTTGGTTGTTATTCAGTCCACGACCCTGTGTTTAGTAGAGGCTGGCTTTGGTTTGTATTCAGTCCACGTCCCTGTGTTTACGAGAGGTTGGTGGGCTAAAGTTGCTATTCAGACCCTTGTCCCTGGGTTAGGAGAAGCTGGTGGGCTTTTGTGGTAAATCAGACCACAGCCCTCATCGCAATGAAATTCATGATGTTCCTAGTTTTCGTGTTGAAGAATAAAGTTCAACTATAAGGTTAACCGCGTGAGATCCAATTGATAAATTTAAACACAGCAGAAATAAAAATACTTCTTGAATAAATCTTTTGTTTTTCTTGTGCACACTAATCAATTTACTTTACACTTTTGCATACATCTGTTGGTGAGTCTTACATTTGTTTTTTTATAAGAGGATTTTTTTTTGTTCTGGATGAATTTTTGAAAAGAATAACTAATTCTAATGGGAATTAAATAAATTGATTGAATGTTGAAGGACTCACAGGCTGGTACTTTATGACAGAAACACTATGAATGTGATGTACCCATAGTCTCGCAATTGCTGGTTTGCACTACGTTTCGCTGACTTAAATCGGCTTCATCAGTTGAGAAGTAGATGCACATTAAGTTTTGGCGGCGGTGGAAGCATGGTTGGTGACCCTATCATCCAGGATGCGAATTAGGGCATGGTGGGAAGATTGAAAGGTGCTACCCTGATAACCTTTTCCACAACCGAATCTCCGAGCCGTTTCGAATAAAAATACTAAAACCAAGACACAAACACGTGTGTACCACTGGTTGTTTCATACAATGAAAGCCTAAACAAACTTTCAACTATCCTCAACTCTGGCTACAAAATCCTTTCTTCCTCACCACTAACAAACAACTTGGTTCCTAAACCCCCCAGATTAGTCTTCAGATGCTCACCCAACCTTCACAACAAACTGGTATGCCCCAAACTTCAACCAACAATGTCCAACACCACTACGTCTGCCCCCAGAGGCTCTCACACCCCTGCAGTAAACCACGCTGTGCCTCCTGCGCTATCCATCAGCACTCCACTTCTTTCATCAGCAGACTTACCAACCACTCATATCCCATACAGTGCAGTTACAACTTTGCAACAGAAAACCTCATATACCAACTACAGTGTAAACATTGTAATACTGAGTACATATATAGGCCTCCACCACCAACAGGCTCAAACAAAGAATGAATGGCCACAGGGCCAGTTGCAGCACATGCTGCTTCACGTAAACAAACTTTGACTCCTGCTACAATACAAAAGTCGTGAGAGCTTTACCCCTTTCAAGCAATAGTTCAGAACTCTGATGCTAGGAACTAGCTCATCGATATATAACAAAGTCCAGACAACCACAGGTCTCAATATCAGATAATATAAACAGCACACCTGCACATCCTCAAACCCTCACAGCCTTTCATTATGAATCTTCTCGCCTTGTCCTAGTTCGCATCCTGGCCACCAGGGACACCAACCATGCTTCCACCGCCGCCACAACTCTGTGGGCTTGTACTTCTTACCTGATGAGGCCGACTTAGGTCGGCAAACCGTAGTGCAAGCGCGCTCTTACGCAACTTTGTTTTTGTCTCTTTCATCATGTGTTTCTGTCAAGTTGTACCAGCCCGCGAGTATTTCAACGTTCTATCTACATATTTAATTGGTTAACCTAGCGGCCTATGCTTTATTCCATCATTTGTAATAGGAGTGAAGCATCAAGTTAGTTCTTTTCTTTAGCTCTGTATTGAGCAATATGTATTTGTTTTTTATTTCGGCTTGTTTGATAACTACATATATCTGATTGCTTAACACATGGATTTTTTTTTATGTGAAAAAAACATTGTACTATCTAGAAATATTTAAAGGGGCTTTAAAATTGAGAAATACGAATGTAACTGCATTTCTCTCAATTCAGTAATGAAGAAATAATGTTTGTGAAGTGTGTATTAAGTATATTATGATCCAAAAAAGGTATGCTTTACATACAAAATAATTTGTTTTTACCTCAATATTTTGTTTATACAAAAGAATAAAAAATTTAAGTGTTTGTATGTACAAAAGACAGAGGCAAAAGTACTCACGTTTTAGTACTTGACAGATACACACAAAAATAGGTCGACACATAATCGCGGAAGCGTGTATCGTGACGTTTCGCTGCGTGGAGCAGCTACCTCGGGCGAAGCGACATAGAGTCAGCCATGTACAAAAACGTGAGCACTTGTGCTTCTGTGTTTTGTACATACTGATAGCCTAGCGGCCTCTTCCTTTCTTTTACATTACTAGAAATTTAAGTTTTTCTTAAGGTTTCTTACATAAAGTGCTGGTGTTTTAGTTAGTACTGTCATTATCATTAAAAAAAACTGAATGCAAATTATCTAACAGTTATACTATGCATTACAGATGTTCTTGAAATTTGTACAGAAGATTTTGCTGACTTTGTATACTATTGAATTGGGGTATGCCGACTATTGAATTGAGGAATTTAGGATATTCTGCTATTGCTTCATGGGTTATTTGCATGTCCTATTTTAAAAATCTATATTTCAAAAATTATTTACTGTGTTTTATTCATACATGTTTCAGGGCAACCAGGAAGGTTAGGAAATTCGTCCTGTATATATACGTATTTCTTGGTATATACAGTTATTTTGCTTTTCATATTTTTTTAACGAGAAATTTCCTTAACGCATTGAATAC
Organism: Medauroidea extradentata; assembly: GCA_003012365.1. Taxonomy (NCBI): domain Eukaryota; kingdom Metazoa; phylum Arthropoda; class Insecta; order Phasmatodea; family Phasmatidae; genus Medauroidea; species Medauroidea extradentata. The sequence continues at coordinate 20,170 of PNEQ01005036.1, read as the reverse complement.
TGTGGGTTTACTTTGATGGTTTTACGTTAACTTTTATTGTGCTAACATACGTGAACATTAGAAACACTGTTAATACTGGCAGACAATGTTTTGAACGTGATGGAATATTCCTGCAGTTGAACCCGTTTCTTAAACTCCATTGCGACTAATGCATTAAGCAAACACACTTCTTGCTCTCTGGGAAAGTGAAAATGTTTCCATCAGAACAAGGCTGGTATTCTACACACGTTATTGCAACCTAATGTTTGTTTTTCGTGGGAGGAAAATTTGAGGGGACTATTCTTACAGATTGCACCTGGCACTTCATCTCACACGAAGATTCGCTTGGCTGGGAAGGGTCTAAAGCAGGTTAACTCTTACGGCTATGGTGACCACTACGTCAGCATCAAGATAGATGTGCCCAAGACATTGAGCCTTGAGCAGAAGGCCCTGATGCAGGCATATGCAGAGCTAGAAGAAGACACGCCTGGCCTGGTTTATGGGATCACTCATAAGAAGGATGGTGAGTTACATCCAGTCACAGTATCTTCACCGAGTAGTGCTTGTGTTGCTGCTGCATAAGACACAATTCTAGTCTTTTAAATGCTCAGTTGATATCTTTAATTTCGTAATTTTCAAACATGAAAATATCTGAACCGTACATAAGAGTCATTTTATATTTGCAATTTAGTAATAGGATATCAAGCAGTTAGAATGCAGTACAATCATTAATGTATAGAATATCAGTTAGGCAGAGTACGGTGTGCGTGCACACACAATTAGGGTATTGAATATTACATAGGCGTATTACAGCATCCACATATATATTTATTGTGAAGTGGTATTTCAATTTGGTTTAGCCCTTTTTGTATTTGATTTTTATAAAATTTATATTTTTTTTTGGGACTGATAACATATATTTATGATTTTTTCTTAATTAGTTCTTCAACCTAGAACTAGGACAATATGGTTTGTACCTCTGCATTAAGGTAGGAAGTCCAATAAATGTAGTTGAATGCTATTGTTAAAAGTAAGTTGCCCTGCTTCCTCAAGGCTGGGTGTATGAGCGAGGGTGGCTTGCTAGAGAGAGCAGAGAGTCTCCTCATGTGGACTAGCGCTCCCAGCGAGAGTGGTGTCCCTTGCTATGTGCCCTCCGTGCGAGCTGAGCAAGAGCAGCTATCAAAAATTTGTTTGGGAGTTTTGTTAAAAATAGTTTTCATTATGTTAGCCATCCTAGACAGCAAATACTATGGTTTTTGCTAATTATAATAAACGAAATGTTTGTTAATTGACTTTTTCGTCGAAACTGTGAAATTTATTGTCTTAAAAAAATATCTTGCCTGTCTATGTCTTTCCAAAGCAAATTCTTGTGTTTCTTACTGGTTGGTTTGGGCATTCATTCTTATGCTTACATAAAACTTTACCGGTGAAGAAATCATACCTGCAGAAATAATACAGTGGTCTTAAACCTAGTGCAGGAACGGATCTTGGCTTTCCTTCGCCCAGGGCAAGAATTATTAAGTAAAAGTTTTCAGCACCCCCGTGGCCTCTCTAAAGGGGAAAGGTCTGTGTCCACTCACCTTTACTAAAACTGCCTGAGCAACTTCTTCTTTCTGTCGGATACGGATGTAGTTCTCTTGGGCATCTGGCGGTCCTCAGCCATAATCTCTTAAATGCACCGATGCAGGAGTACAGGTCGTGTGGGAGTCTTTATGGGACTCAGCAATGGTAGTTGGATATGCTGCGCCTCTTTCAAGATTTTACTAATTTGCACCTGTTTGCGAGCTCGGGCCTGAGATGCTGTTAGTTGCTGATACTGGGCACTAAGTTTGGCAAGGTAGGCTCTGGGCCTGGTACTCTCTGGAGTTCCGGAATTCGACCGGTGGAATAAGTACTGGTTCGGCGAAGAGAAGGCGCCTTGTTGTAGCGGCTTGCTGTCGGGGGCTCTCCAAGCTAAGAATCTCTTCCGGAGAAATATGGATTTCTATTTCGGACATTGAATATTAAAAGAAGAGAATAGTGTATGTTTCACTCATATATTGAATATTTAAGTTTTACACGAGTTTACAATAGCACAGTACAAGTTCTTCACTGGTCACAAATTCTTCTGACGATTTATACTGCGCCACAAAATTACAATACTTTCTTCACTGTTCACAACTTCCTCTGAACAACTGATTTATACTGTGCCACTTATGTACGAAATTACGATACTGATTACCATAAGACGGGCGCTCTGCCATGTGGTTTTACTATTCGCGGGAGCCTCTGACTACTAACTTCCGCTTTCCGGCGGAAACCACAGGCGCGCCTCGAGGCGGCCGATAGCAACAGCGCAAGTGGGTGCGTTCCCAAAGTTAAACGTGCGCTAGGGTGTTCGACTCACTACGTTGTTCCCAGACAATTGGGAGGTAGAGCAGGTTTTGGTAGGAGAGCTTAGTTGGCAGGCTACCGCCACGACCCGTAAGGTAAGGGAGTGCCTAGAGAACTCGGTAGGAGCCGAGCCCTAGGAATCACTGATCTCGAGCTGGCGAGAGGTGCCTTTTATACCCGTCCGAGGGGGTGGAAGTCCCGTTAAGCGGGTGGTTTCAAAATGGCCGCTGGAGCTGTCTGCTTTGCAGGGTTACCAACACAAGAAAAATAATTTAGCTTGTCTCATAAACAAAACACACTCACTAATATTATTTTATTACGTGTTGCCATTAAACTTATTCAAAATAATTACAATACATTTTTAAGTACTTTAAATAAAATTATTTATATCAAGTAACTTCTCCGTGCATAATTTTCTCATATTTTACAAAAGTCAGTGCACGTGGTTTCGGCATCATGGCCGCGACGGTAAATAAATAAATAGTACGTGATACATTCAAACAGGTAAGTGGGTCCTTTGTACACAAAAATTATCACAGTTAAATTGTACATGATTTTACAACATGTGCAAGCAGCGTAATAATATGTACATAACCCAAAAATCGGCAACACGTGGTTACGTTAGGCCTAACCTACAAATAAACATAAGGTAACCTAGAAGGGAGGCGAGCTTTAACATGGATATCTTTTAAGGACACAGTGGCGATGCAAGTTTTACATGAGCTTATCAGATTTCACGTTATTGAGTTTTTTATAGCAAAGTTGCAGTTTTTGTATTCATGTTATCTTCTTGGAAAGTTATTTAAATTTCAATAGTAATAGTGTTATATATTTAAATAGCAGTAGCGTTACTGAATAAAGGCAAGTGTGAGTCTGAGGTGAACAGGTTTTTACTTTTCAAGAAGTGCTATAAATACTCTCTTGTGTTTTAACATTGAAAAGTGGCCACCTGCGAGCAAAATAAGTAGAGATAGTCACAGATAGAGGATATCTTGTGATGGGCTAGCGGGGCACAATCAGCAGGCAATGTCTTTGTGTGTTTTTGGTGTAAAAGATGTTTAATTGTATTATGTGAGAATGACCGCTAGTGTAATGTAATTTGTCTTGTAGGTTTTTATGTACAGGAAGGCGTTGAGTTACGTAAGGTGCAATGTACGTAAATACACAGTTGCATCATTTTCTGACCAAGATATGCAGATGCAATAGAGCACTAGAGATGAGTGGTCGCTGATTATCAAAACAGCTTGCGCGTCTCAAGTGTGACACTCACAGTGTGTGTGTATATATATAGAGCTCTCCCCCCCCCCCTTTCCGCTTGTTTATCATGCAGACAGCAGTCTCGCTAGGTCATGTGCTGGTAAAGGAGAATTGCAGGGGAAGAGTAGGGGGGAGGGGAGCTTGCTGCAAGCTCAGGGTTATTAGAGAGGCCACGGGGGTGCTGAAAACTTTTACTTAATAATTCTTGCCGTGGGCGAAGGAAAGCCAAGATCCGTTCCTGCACTAGGTTTAAGACCACTGTATTATTTCTGCAGGTATGATTTCTTCACCGGTAAAGTTTTATGTAAGCATAAGAATGAATGCCCAAACCAACCAGTAAGAAACACAAGAATTTGCTTTGGAAAGACATAGACAGGCAAGATAAAGACAATAAATTTCACAGTTTCGACGAAAAAGTCAATTAACAAACATTTCGTTAGTTTTATAATTAGCAGAAACCATAGTATTTGCTGTCTAGGATGGCTAACATAATGAAAACTATTTTTAACAAAACTCCCAAACAAATTTTTGATAGCTGCTCTTGTCTCAGCTTAAAAAAATAATTTATCCCGAAAACAGTAGAAACAGGAAAGCACCGAGTGGTTTTAAATTCAAGGATGCGAATATTGACATCGTCAAGGTCACAGGCGAGGCTGCAAGTGGAGATGCAGGCGCGACGAGCAGCACAAACAATAGGGGAAGTTGGATACTGTATTTGTCTTAGTGAATATTTAATGTCTGTGAAGCTACTCTGTTCTGGAAGCAGATGCTGTAAGTCATGGCAACCATCTGTGAATGTGACAAACTGTTAGCAAAGCACACAACTTGATTGTTTTGTTAATTTATATGAGTCAATGAGCTCTGCAACTGTTGTTACGCTTTTCCTCTCCTTAATGAAGCCATTACGTCAGTATATTTACAGACAACATTTTTTTCTTCTGGTCTCGGTTAAGTGAAGTTTCTTTTGTAAGTAATGACGTCAACATATTTTGTTCCACGTATAAATATCAGGTTTTAAATGTAATTAACCTGGAGGCAGCCAGAATGTACTGCGTAAAGCAAGACAATGGATTGTAGCTTGTGGTGCGAGGCCTAAAAATTCACTATTACGAGCTGGATGTGTTAACGTTGGTATTGGCCATTTGGTTTCAGTAGCTAGTATTTCAAGATAGCGATGCTGGAGTCTGGGGACTGAGTTTTTTTTTTTCAGATAAATATAACGGCAGAGGATGGAAGAGAGCCTGGTTGTGGCTTGTCTCACCCTTGTTCGCAGCTATATCTATAAATAGTCTACCAGGGTCGTTTGTTGCATGAGGCCAGCTCACGCACGTGTGTGTGTGTTCACATCTATACAACAGTCCCCCCTTCTCCCTCTTCGTGTGCTGTATGTTTGCCCTTTCCAGTATGTCCTCCTCCCCCCTTCCTCGTCGAGATAACTGTGTCATGACAGCAGAGCAAGCTTGCCTTGTTTATTTACTGTCCAGCCAGAGTGGAGGAGAAAAAAAGCCCGAAGCGCGCCACGTCTCTCGTTTCGTCCGTCGCAGCCGCTGCTTCCAGACTGCCTTCTTCATGTGCCGGTAGAGGGAGGGGGCGGCGAAGCCACGTGTCCTGCACTGGCAGATGGCCGGGATGGCAGATGTCGCACGTCGGTGTCAAGTTCACACACGCCCTACTGCTGTCACTGATCTGCCACACACACTCAAGTACCGCACATCTGCTGTTAACAACCAGCGCACACCTACCACCGACACACTCGGCGAACACCTTCCGCGACAAGGCGCAACTCCACCTTGCCAGTGGCCTGCAGGCAGAGCATGGTTCATGTTTTCTCCCTGTCGTCAGAACGACGCGTCAGTGGAAAGACGTTTTGGCAAAAAAGCGAGCACGGTTCTGTTTGTTGCCCGTCAAAGCGTTTCAGATGAACGACGCGACCGTCAATGCAATGACGCGGTATTTTGGCGTGTCAAGAGGCCGACAACGTGCGTATTTAAAATAAATATCGATAGAAACAATGCCATATTCACAGTTTCAAGTGAAAAAATATATTTTTAACTAATATAAAGCCTACACACAGTATAAATAATACGTGCAAAGACAAGTTTAAAGTTCAATTACTGTACACGTACCATAACCTATAACTTGACCATACAGCCATAACCTACCTCTTGCTCATAAATATAGCTAATACCTAAATAAGTAATACAGTTTTTATTGAATATTTCTGAAGACAAAAACAAATTGGGTTAACTGATGTTAGTATAACCAAACCGAATGAAAGTGAAGTGCGGTAGAAAAAAAAATTCCGGTATTTTAATATTTATGGCTTGAATCTGTAGTACAAAACGCATAAGACAAAATCATTCTCTGCTGAAAATATCTTGAGAAACCAGTGTTTATACGCAACGTAGTAACTTTTAAAAACATTGCTACAGTTTGTATTGGCAATTAACCTACAACATTGTACCTTACAGACATCGCAGGAGACTATTAAAGTGTTTGTAATTTTGAGCAGTACGTTATTCATGTTCATGCATTGTCTTTTTCCTAGATTGGGAAACCAATTTTAAATTTATATCGTGTATAGGGTAAAGAAGACCACAAAATACATATTTTCCTCAAATGTAAGGAACTTTTTTTATTGGCTGGAGAATAGTAAGTATCGTCTTCTGTTATTTATTATAAATGCTCTGACAGAAAATAAATTTGTCACTGTAAATCATACGTATACTTCAAAATTATAAGCTACATATTGAAATGTTAAAAATTATGTTGAACTTTATTTACCATGTTATATTTAACATTGCTCGTATAAACATCCAAATGAAGACATAAAAAACTATGGTCAAGTATTGATATTTCTATTTCGACAGCAACACCACTACTATAGTGACGTTTACACTGACTCATGAAATTAATATTTAAGCAAACCCCACACGACTGCCACAGGATATTAACACTTGACCACAGATTTTTCAAGTTCTGTTCACACGTGTAATAAATTAAAGTGTCACTTGTGAATAAAAATACACGTTAATTGTGTCACTTGTAAATAAAAGTACAGGTTAAGTGCAAATAACGTCATTCTCGTTACAGATGTATAATATTTTTGTTCATAGAGGTTTTCTATTGGCTGAAGCTTGAAAGCAGATTCTCCAACACACAAAAATAACACGTCGCTACTGCAAATTTCGTACCAACCTCTACATATATATTCCTCTTTGGAACCGTCGTTCATTTGACGCAATAATTCTGACGGAAGCGTTATGACACGATGATCCATGCTCACATTTTTGCGCAGCCGTCATGACACTAGTGTCGTTCTACCGACACTTCGGAGTTACGACGGTTTTGAATAAAAGAACCATGCTTGACCTGCTGCTCCGACGACATAGGCCCCCCCCCCCCTCCTGAAGACGACTGGTCACGGCGGGTGTGTGCATTCGCTATGTACTTTGCTACCAGTGTCGCCCCCGACGACTGAACACTAGGGTCTGCTGTGGGTCGAAGTCTCTGGCGTCATCTCCAGAGTCGTCGGGTAGTGCACAGCAGGTCTGCTGTTTCTGTCGTGGGTGAGGTCGTAGGTTGTAGTGCTCCCTTCGGTGTCTGTTGGTATGGATGGAGGGAGTAGACATTGGGGTGCCGGCCGTTGGTAACACCAGCATGTCCTGGGATGTTGTGGTCTTTATGTCCTGATGTTCTGCCACTGGTGTCTGTACCGTAGGCATCGATGATTGATGGCCACCAGCCACGCCCCACTCCGGAAAGCGGCGAACACGAGGACGAAACCAGGCAAGTGCTCGGCGTCTGCATTTCCGTTCGTTCCTCGGTTCGGGGTTGACCCCTTCCTCCTGCTGACCATTTGTGCTAGGCTCGGATGAGTGTAACTGGGGTTGCCTGCTGCGTCAGCGTCGTTGTTAGCATCGAGGCGACTCTTCTGGTTCCTAAATGTGTATGATAAAAGTCGTACTCTCTAGTGGCGCATCCAGTTCCCACACTTCCCGGACGATAGGTTGGAGTCTCGGCTCATCCTCATCAGGTATGGTCACTATTGGTTCGGCTTCCTGCGGCAGTGTAATGACACCAGGCGTCGATGGCAGAAGTAACGCCAGTCCCAGAGTCATGTCACATCTGCTTTGCGAGTGTTTGTCACTCTCCTCTAGGAGTGGTGTCTCAGTTTGTGGGTGTAAGGTGTCCTCCAGTGGTGCCTGTGTCACACCGTCTGTATTTGTCTCCTCGTCAACCGGCGTGATATGAACCACCCTTAGTTCGTTTCGATGGATCTTTCGGAGGCGCCTGTCTCCTTCTCAGACCAGGTAGACGTGTTGTCCTCGGCGTTTTCGCAGTGTGTGGGGTCCTGTCCAGCGAGGTGCTAATCCCGCACAGAAGTTTCATGTGCCGGCCGACAATGGATAGTTCCGAGCATATACCAGTATCCCTACCTCCAGGGGTGCAGGCGGGTTTTCCGACACTGGCAGAATTTTTCGCACATACGCCTCTTGGTGTTGGCGGGCAGCAGTGAGTTTTGCGTCTCGGTGCTCGCCGAGTCCTCTGCATCCTGAGGGACCTCTGGCCTGGGTTCTCCTGAAAGCTGTAGGTTGCGCCCCTGCACGAGGGTTGCCAGTGCCTGCCCTGTGTCGGCGTTCACCCGACGTCTAAGGCAGAACGGAGCCTCACCCAGATGCTGGTCCCATTGTGAGTGATCTTCTCCAACACGCAAGCGGAGTTGGACCTTTAGCTCCTGGTTCCGCCTCTCTGTTGGATTAGCATGAGGGTGGTATACCGGTATCGATGCTCCAGTTGTAGTTCGCGGCACCACCTCCTTCACTGCCTACTGAGAAACTGTGAACCATTTTTCCAATGTAACTTGTCAGTTTACCAATTTACAACACATGAATTTTATTTACAAACTTCTGCTGTTTTTTTTTCCCCTTCGTTGCAGAGTACTGCCCTGCTCCGCACTGTGCAGTGTTATCCCGCGAGCCCACATTTGCGGTGATTCCCCGCGCTTCACGAAACAACAAATCACGACTTACCGCGCTTCTACGGCGTCATCCTTCAAACTTCTAAAAGGCCTGAGCAAAAAGGAATTAAAGATGCCCTTCACTACTCTTTCACCTATACTCACTAGCTCCCAAACATTTGGCCCCATACTACGTGAAATGACGAATGGTCCCTCGTACAACAAAAATAGTTTCTTAGTCTCCTTCTTTATTAACTGACTGCGCTCAGCTACCCTCAACAATACCAGGTCTTCCACCACAAACTGCACCTGCTTATGTACCTGACGTTTTTTTCTCCTGTCTGCCTCCAATTTCAATCTTTCTCTTACTCTCTCCAACCTTGCACCTCTCCACGGGATTGCTCTGTGGGTGACGGACTGACGAGTATATGACATCTATCCCGTTCCAAAGCATCTCCCACCTATACTCATCCGCCGTGAACTTTGTCCCATGGTCACTCAAAATGCGTTTCGGTTTCCCAAATAGCAGGAAATGATCATTCAAAAGCCTATTGACGCACGCTGCTGCAGTCGCTCGCTTAAGGGGGTAACATTGAACCGACTTGGTGAACACGTCCAACACAACTAACAAGTACTGCACCCCTCCCTTCGACCTAGGCAACGGCCCATACAAATCAATGGCAAATAAATCTAATGGCCCTTCCGGTATTATGGCACTCCATGGCCCCTCCCAGTCTCGGTTAGGGAACTTTGCCTTCTGGCATAGCTCACAACAGCTTACAAACTTCCTTACGCACCTCGACATTCCACTCCAATAATAACTGGTTTGAATGAGCCAAAAGGTCTTCTTCTCGCCAAAATGCCCTGTAGAGGTATGTACATGCTTAACCAAATCATGCACCCAGGCCTTAGGCACACATATTCTCCATCCTGTTACACCTATTCCAGCCTTCCGAAACAAAACACCTCCACTGATACAATACCATTCCATAATTTTGCTCACCGCAGGGTCGGATATATCCGCCTCCGGGTCCTCCATAATGCCGATAATCTCACCCCATACACTGTCAGTTCTTTGCGCTGTGGCAATGTCGGGGAACTTCCTAGTTAAACCTATGTTCTTCTCCACCGTGATCCTTGCCATCATCGGTCCCGTCCTGGGCATGTCCTCTAACACTACCACACCTGCCTCCACGATCGTCCTACTTAGTAAATCTGCGTCACAATTATCACGCCCAGATACATACTCAATACGGAAGTCAAACTCTTGCAACGCCAAGCACCATCGGGTCAATCTACTCCCCATCAGCCGGCAAGATTGTAAAAACATAAGACTGTGGTGGTCGGAACGGATTGTTACCTGGTGCCCTTACAGAATGTCCCGCCACTTGCTCAGTCCCCAAACCACGGCTAAACATTCTCGCTCGGTTACGGTGTATGATCTTTCAGCTGGTGCAAGAGATCTGCTCGAAAAGGCGATCAACTTTTCCTCCCCATCGTCTCCATGCTGTACCAACTTCACTCCCAGCCCATACCCTGATGCGTCGGCATACATGAGAAACTCTCGACTAAAATCTGGATGCAAAGCTATACCATCATGCGTGAACAAGCTCTTTGCCACCTCGAAGCTCACCTGGCACTCACTCGACCACTGCCAGCTGGCCCCTTTTTTCAACAGTTTCAGCATGGGCGCGATCGTCATAGCAAACCGCTCCGCAAACCTCCGGTAAAAATTACACACCCCTAAAAACGCTCTTAACTCCCTAACATTGCTTGGTGTAGGAAACTTGTGGATCAATTCCACCTTTTCTGGATCTGGCCTAACCGCTACTGCATCCAATATAAACCTGAGAAATTTCACCTCACTCCTCAAAAATAGTCACTTGCTCAGCTTAAGGGTGAGCCCTACTGCCCTCAGTCTTGTAAGCAAACGCTCTAAAGTGTCAATATGCTCATCGAATTCCGAACTTACTATCAACAAATCGTCGACATATGTATGCACTACCGCTGCCAACTCCGACCCTAACGATGCCTCGACTGCCCTGCAAAACTCCCCCACGCTATTCGCTAGCCCAAATGGTAATATGCAAAACTGGTAACTCTTTCCTCTGTACAGAAATGCGGTGTATTTACGGTCGTCCGGGTACAGTGGCACCTGCCAAAATCCCTTATTCAGATCAGTAGTACTAATTTTTTTTTTGTTATTAAACTCTGCGAACAGATCATCCGGCAACCCCGGTGACTGTCGGTCAGGTACTATGCGCTGATTAACGGCACGAGCATCGACACATACGCGCACAGAACCGTCTCGCTTCCTGACACATACGAGAGGATTTACGAAGGGGCTATTTCCCCGCTCAATCACCCCGCTAGCTACCATGTTCTCTATTTGCCTGTCCACCTCGCTTCTGCATGACCACGGGATCGGGTGGGTCCTCTGCTTGAAGGGGGTATCGTCCCTGACCGGGATCCTAGCTTCGTATTCACTCGTCCGCCCTAACCTCTCAGAGAAGACATCGCTAAAATCATTAATTAAGTTACGCAGCCTACATTTCTCTCCTTTGTTGTCAGTCTGACACTTTTCTAACATTTCCTCTAATTCCGTCGTCCATTGCCTTTCCCCTCTCGCAGCTACATACTCTACAGCTACTCTAGGTGCACCGATCCATGCTAATGTGCTCTCTGCATCCTCTAGGTCACCCTCGCAAACTGCCTCCACTCGTGGCGACTCATGTGCCCTCTGCCACTTCGCTGGTTTCCTAATCATCGTTATTTTTTTTTGACCAAACTGAATCACCCCCCCTGGTGAAATCTATTACTACTCCTGCCTCCTGCATGAAGTCAGTTCCGATAATTATATCTCGCGTCAATCCCGGCACGACTAGACAAACTACCAGGTGTTTATGTCCGCTGAACTCAATTCCTAAAAACACTTGTTCACTGACTTTCTTACCCCGTCCTTTCGTAGCACAAACAATCGTGAGTTGAGGAACCGGAAAAATAGGGAATTTTACTCCGTCCTCCCGCAACATATATTGCAACTGCTGCGACACCGCACATATCTCTGCTCCACTCTCAAACAGCACGTCAATATTACGTGTGCCTACCGTCCCACACAACTCCGGTACATTAATGAACTCCTTATCCCGCTCTTCTTCCTCCAATAGAAACTCCCGTTCCGCCACCATGGTGGTTGTCAGCCTCTCCCCCATCTCATCTCTGGTCACGCCAACGCCACCACCTACGCTGCGCGACTCCAGCCGTTTCCCGCCTGTTCCTCCAGCCTCGCATCCTGGTTCCCACGTGACTGTGCCTGCGACTGCCGTGCCTGGCTAGCTCCTCTCTGCACGTTATGATTGCTTCGAGGCAGCCTTTGCTGACCCCCGCCCTATAAATTTCCCTGCTCACTATTTCCGCTTTCCTGCACCCCCTCTCTGTGTGCCCCCTGGTTGCTACTTTGACCCTGGTTCCGGTCACGGCCATGGAAATTTCCTCCTTGGTTGCGATAATGCCCGTTGTTTACATTCTGATACCCGTCCTGCCGAGGTCCCCCTCTCTGCCAATGCATGTCGTGGTTGCGCCATCTCCCGTTATCGCCTCCTGCATCGCGGCGCTCTTGGCTACTCTGCCAGGGCTCGTTACCCTGCTCCTCGCGCCACACGTTATCGTGACGCATGTGATCCGCCACTGCCCTACGCCTTGGTCCCATTTCTTCTACTTCTCCTAGCTGGTCAAGCTCAGTTAAAATATCTCGCAGTTCCGCTACGGTCTTAAACTCCTTACCTACCAAAGAGCGTCTTACTTCCTTTGGTGTGTGGCTGTAAACTAGCGTCACTATGTCTGTTTCGCTCATTGGCTG
>PNEQ01005035.1:281001-319945 GCA_003012365.1 Medauroidea extradentata | reverse complement strand
ATAGGACTTCCTGTTAAAAGGTTCTCCAGGGATCACTTTTATATCTGCCTTGTAAAGTTTATTTCTGCCGGGTTTCTCGGAGAAAATGCTACTGTGTCTGAACAGAAACTGCTCTAGCTGTACTCTCTGTAGTCGGTGTATGCCTTCTGCTTTGGCTACCACTTGGTATATATCTTCTGGTGAAGCTATTTCATTCTGGATGATTGTCAGATACCTAGGAATTTCTTCAAGCTGCAGGGTGTTCACTAGTACATCTGAGTGCTTCCAAGATTCTGGTGACGCTACTCGGTGACCCTGTTGAGTAGGTGTTAGGACTAACCAGCCTCCAAAATCTAACTGTATACTGTAGTTGGTTAGGAAGTCTATTCCTAGAATAACTGGAGTTGATAGGTTTTTTATTACTAGTGCAGAAACATTTCTAGGCTCACATAAGCCTTCTACCTGTAGTAGTACTTGCCTGTTTATAACTGCGCTGCTCTTTGAGGTAGCACCAATAATTTTCATTTGAGGAACAGGTATACATGGTAAATTATATCCGCTGTGTATGATGTCCTGGGTTAGCTCTTCTGACGCGCCACTAACTTCCGCTCCACAGTCTAACAAACAGGGTACCTTAATGCCTCATATAGACAATAATAATTCTGGGCACAAAATTTTCCTGTAGTTTATGACATCCTCATGAGGCTCTTGTAATAAAAATTCTCTCTCATTAGAGTCCAACAGTACTGGTCTGTATTTTAACCTCAATTAAACTGTCATCTTCTGGGAACCTCTCTCTTACAGGCTCGCAGGTCAGCATATGGGTTCCGTCAACACTGACCCCTAATAGTTTAACTTAGTGTTGTGGTCTTGGCCCTGCACTTGACTGTCAGGTGCCAATGCCACTTGTTGCGGTGCCGGTACAAATTCCTGAATACGAGGATCTAAAGGCTGCTGACTAGCGAAATAGCTTTCTTGGTTTGGTGACTGCTCCCTAGAGGACACTCTCCTCGATCTTCTCCCTTCTAGCTCTGGTCTGGGTGGGCGATCATCTTCGGGTGCAGACCTGTAGTGTATCCTAGGTGAACGAGGGCGTAAGTGCCTACAGTAAGCATCTTGGTTAACCTGCCCCCTAGTTTCTCCTTTATCAGCAAGATGTCGGTGATTAGGGCTATGCCTGCCTATTTCTGCCCTACTCTTCTTTTTCTGCCTCCATTCTTCTTCATCACTGCTGTATGAAGATGGCCGTCGAGGCTTCTCCTGTCTTCCTCGGCCTCTTCCTCTGAAATATTGCTGGCCTCTCTTGAAATTGAACTGACTGTGGTCAGATCCCTGTTGGTTGTGGTTGCGGGCTCCCAAACTTTCAGCATTAACCGCCTGTACTTGGTGTGCTTGATGGTTCCGGTTGAAATATCGGTTTTCCCTTTGAGCTTGTTGCGGATACAGTGGTGGAGGCCTCTCAGGTGGGGATGGCTTGTCTGTATCCCTTGCACCCTGCTGTCGCTGTAGGCAATCTATCTGATCGAACTCTAGTAGATCCCTCCTGAAGGTTGTGAGGTCAGAATGGGTGCGACCTGCCCAGTGCACCTGGTATCGATAGGGCAGTTGACGGAGTATCATAGATATGAATTCTTCATCACTTATCGGTGGTTCAAAATGTCTGGACCTATCATAACAGTCTGAGATATGGGTTTCCAGACTGCGCCCTTTACCTGGAAAGAAACGTTCAGCATGCAGCTGTGCTCTTAGGCTCCCTTGGATCCTCTTGCTCCAGAATTGCTCCAAGAACACTTGTGTAAACTTGCTGTAGCTATCCACAGTTTCTTTAGCCAGATCCCACCAATACTGAGCTGTGGATTTGAGGCTCCAATTTATGCACCTCAATTTTTCAGCCTCACTGAGCTCGAACAAAGTAACATATTCATCAAACTTCTTCAGGAATGTAACCGGATTTTCACCTAACTTTCCGTCGAATGTGGGCTGTTGTTTTACCCACCATTTCGATGGGTGATGTGGTAACAAACTTGAATAGTGAGGTAGCTGTATTTGGGTTGTCTGGCTCGGTAGGCCTACAGTTGACTGGGCTATCTCAGCTTCAGAAGATACAGCTGAGGTATTTGCTGCCTCCAGTACTGCAGTTCTGCTCACATTAGGGTCAAGGTTAGCTATTTGGACTCTCCTAACTCCACTGACAACCTCCTCTAGTCTGCTCTCTATACCAGCTACCTGGTTATTTATCATGTCTAGTTTCTCTTCAGTGTTTTTCACTACATTGGTAATTTGGTTATCAACACGTCTAGCTATGGATTCCTGTTGCTGAGTATTGGTTTCACTCGTACAACTTGAGCTAGATCTAGCTTCTACAGCTGCTAGTCTGTGCTCTACAGACTCTAGCCTACTGGGATAGGTTTTCTGAATGGTGACCACTTCCTCCCTAACCTGGTCAATGTTCGATCTTATTTCCAGCACTTCTGTCTGCACACTTTCTTGCTGTGCGGTTACAGCAAGGTCTATCCTATCTACTTTGATCTTTAGGATAGACGTCTGCTGGTTAACCTGGCGAACCACCTGCTGGGTAACCTCTTCGGCAAGGCGTTTCTCTATTGCAGAGATTTGACTGGATAAATCTACCCTAAGCTGTTCAACCTGGAGTCCAATCTGAATACATATGTCAGACCGGATCTGCACTGTCTGCTCCTTAAACTGGTTCTCCAGTTGCTCAGCTTGCAATTTAGCTTGCGCAGACTGCTGCCTAACTTCATTCTGTAGCTCTAATTTTAACTGCTCTGTTTGTTGTTTTATGATATCCATTAGGTCCCTGAGTGTAGGCTCGGGACCAGTCACACTACTAGAGGTGGTGCTCTAGGTCTGTGGTTGTATCCTATCATCATTTGTATTTGTAGCAATGACATCCTCTGCACCCTCAGTTATACTAAACAGGTCATTCAGATCTCCCTGCTCCATTTCATACAAACCACGACTAATTAGTCTGTAATCAGGACGAGACTTTTTCCTCAACTGGTAAGGAGTCTGACTCCTTCTAGGCATCAGCTAGGTTATGGTAGGCGATGGACAAGGTTGCCTAAAAGAAACTACCTACTCGTGGCCCCACGCTAACGGCGCCAGTTATGTAGAATGTACTGGGTAGTGTCTGGTAGGTGAGTATACTGTATACGCAAGGTTGAACTAGTGTGTGAGGAAACTCTCTGTGATACTGTCTTACCACTCTCCAAGTTACTGGCATTTCCAGTGCACACAACCTGAAAACCATTATATTCTCTACACTATCAGACATATACCAAGACCTACATTAATTTTCAAAGACAGAAAGACACCCATTAAATGCAAATAAAAATGTTTACTTGACAGTATTTTCAATTGTAGGTTTGAACACAAACTGCATAAAGACCACTGCAAATATAATTTATGTAGAGATAATTAAGTCAAATCAAGAAAAAATTGCCAGTGTTTACCTTAAACAATAAATTACTGTCAACCTAGCAGCCAGCCTTTTTTTATTGTATTAACATAAAGACGTTGGTGTAAGTGAGTGTAGGCCGATTCATGTTCTATCCTTTCCATAGGATAATTTAGACTTTAATACAACCTTGAAATTTATGGCAACGAGAATCTTTAAATATCAGGGATTAACGAGAGCAAAATTTAGGTAGTTCTTTTAGCCCGAAAATCATGTTGAAAATTAAGCTAGCGTCGGCAGTTACGTTGCACCATCACCATCAAACTGATGCTAAACTTAGTTGGCATTTAGGATGATATCTCGGCGTGAAGTTCTTGAAGATCTTGTTGAATGGTGGGCCACAGACACACCTACGATCACGTCGTACATCTCGGCATCGTCTTCATTGTGAAAGCACTCGCAGAACTATCTTGCGGGACTAGATTACCGAAAAATAAGTCCTCCTGCTTCCTTCTATGCCGATTCAAAAAGCCACGCTACGTCGTAGTTTCTCCCAAGCCACCAAGAAGTCGTTATTGTTCAAAAATCGTAAATTCCCGTCAGCAAATCAGTAGTCGGCTGTGTTTAAATTTGCGCACGAGGCGCTGTTGCTATGGCAACGGGAAAACACACTGCCAAAGAAAATATACATACGGCCATGTATGCTAGGTCTGGCTATAGTACAAGGAAACAATAATATTAATGCGGAAATATTAACTTACATGAAAATAAATACTGGTAAAGTTTGCAGGTCAAAAATCAACAGACAAAATTAACATTCTCTGACTGGCAATTAACTAGGTTAACCAGAGTACAAATGTTAAGTGGCCTTTTAAACACATAAATACAGTCAAATGAATTGCAGTGGATGCTAATACTAATATTATGAACATTGAAATGAAGCAGTGCACGTTACATTATATATACTACATCGCAGTAGTCGAAGTGAGGAAAGACCAATGAGCTCACAAATGTTAACTGTAGAGATAGCGGTTAAAATTTCCTTAAACATTTTAGCGAATGCATAAAAAGGTCACGTCAGTACATAAGGTAATGAGTTCCATGATGTATGAGATAGGTAACGCTAATCATTTCTTCAGATTGTCATTTTCCAGTCTGTACCTGAATCACTCAAGGTCATATCAACCATACATATTAGTGAAAAGGCTGTGTACATCAAAGCTTACCAAAGTGTCATTTGGTTGTATTTCTAATGTCTGGGCTATGGCAACGAAATGGTGAGTGTCTTTAACCAACAATGATGTGTGGCCCACGGGTTGTTAACTTGTATTTATTTACTAGGAATTTAGAGAGTAAGAAACCGTTTTTGGATTTTCGGAAAACCATATGTGTAAAGTGGTTTGCTGCTGTGTGTTGTGTTATTGTCGTACTAACAGAGACTTTATTTTGTTCCGGTGTTACGTACACCTTGTGCTCAATTCTTGCTGCCGGATCTTTATCTAGATGTGCGTATTTTTCGGATGTCACAATTTCTGCTATTTTATTGTCATATTATATTCTATCTACGGTGATCGTAGCACGATCCTTATCTGCGGGAAGAATGGTAATGACTGAGACTCCTTTCAAAGTTTTAATGGCTTTCTGTTCGCCAAATATCTGATGTTCCAGCCGATGACATTGCACATCGCTTAGACGAATGAAATTCTTCTTGGCTGGTTGCTGGCAATACCGGACCATGACGTAGTGCAATGCTTAAATTCAGTTCCTTTTGTGAAATTCTTCACATTCTCCGCAATCTGCTCCGCATGATCCACAGGCTTCACATCAACCACAACACAATCTGCAAGCTCTGTAGGTTAGTGGTGGTAATCTATATACCAACAAGCAAGAATTTAGTTTGTCCATACGTATCACAGCTGAGGATCTGAGGATAAAGTCACTTCAAACGAATGACATGACATCGTGCTTCCTAATACTGTGAGAGGGTATTCTGCATGGTCCTTTCTACCTGAAAATTCTTAGCATTATTTAATACATATAAAAAATTCAGGTTTTGATATCTGTGTATAATACGTGTAATGTATAGATAAGGGTAAATGTACATTTTTAAATATGAGTGTAACGTACGAAATTGTATAAAATATGCTGTATCAGTTTAAAGTAACTCATGTGGGTTGTAAATGAGGTTAGAGATTACAACTGGATGCTTCGAGTAAAACTGTAAAGTATGAACTGATAGAGTAAAATATGAGCGCTAGCATAAATTTAGGGGCGTATTGATGCTAGGTGTCTACATGTTACAACTACATATCGCGCAATGACTGTATTAAAGGGCTCACAATTTTGGCAGGGTATTGAAAGAATTTGTATATCTACCGTTCATAGCATATTCTGAGGTATGGTAGTCATTCAAGGTAGTTTTGTCTTTACAGGTCTTCAAATATAATGTATAAAGGCGGTAAATTTCGTGGTAGGCTGTGACCTTAATGTTCGTGGATTGTAGGTAGCTCCATATTTATATGTACAGTCTATGGAATAGAAGTATAATATTTGTCATGCCGTTAAGTTACATCTACTTTTTAATATACTCTGCGTGTATTAATACTAACACTGCTCTTTTAGGATATACGAGATTAAGCAGGATAAAAGCTTCACCTTGAAACGACGGATCAGTCACTAAACTGTAGACTGAAACGCAAGATTTTATAAATTTTAAAGAAGGCACAGTGGTATACTGGCCACGACCGATTCCAGCGTGTATGTTGACGAGATTGTTGGTGAAGGACTGAGATTTTCTGAGGATACCTGCTTCGCAAATATATACTTGAATTTTTTTGCCAGTGCTTCGTTGTCTGTAAGTATTAGTCTCCCTGGCCATATGTTAAGTTTGGTTGCTTCATTATGATAGTTAGCTTCTTTACGTGCAAAGTGTTTGCAAATGTTATAATATAAACATATGTAGTTCTTTATATGTAAGATACTTGACTGGGATTAGAAGATACGTTTAGGTACATAAACTGGTTCGACTAAGTAGTAGAAAAAATATATTTTAGTTTTCCACTGTGGGTTCGTCTGGGTTGTCGAGGAGTTTGTTTAATATGTAATAGGCGTACGTGAGACAATTCATTTTGATAGTTGTACAGGGGGACAAGTATGGGAGGGTATATTTCCTACTGGTAGACATCTTGTAAATACATGTGGTTGTTTGGAATTCAACACACAGTTATACAGTAAAAAAGGTAACTTGTGATAAACATAAGTTTGTTCTCTGACAGGATTTTTAACCCTGATTCACTATAGTGGAAACCATAAAACCCTCGACCACATAGTTATCAGGGCAGGGATGACCTACTCGACATATTCTTCTTACTTGAATATATCGTATGATTATAGATTGTTTACCTTTCTACAGCTTTATTTATTTCATACATTACTGTTATTTGGCATTTTATAAATTACATAAAAAAGACATCCCCTTGAATACGTCAAAGACTCGTTTTTACACATACACTTCAGAGTTACACTGAGAAAAAAAAAATCGAGCAAATATTGTTTGAAACAACCAAATGGTATATTTGAATAGTTGCAAACAAATGCATGGTTTGTTATAACCAAGTAATTTCTTTGAAATATGTTTGTTGTTTCAACCAAAGGATGTGGTTGGTGACGCCTTACATATATTGTTAAATCAAACATTCATTTGTTTGAGCAACCACTAAAGTATACGACATTTAAATTATTTTGCTTGCTCTGAACACGAAAGTAAGAGTTATTTGCACAGTAATTTTTATTTATTCAAATATATTTATCTGTAAATATGAAAAAATTGGGATTCAATCCTACAACCTACCGACCATACACGTTACCCCTAGACCACTACAACTTACTGACGTATATTAAATTGTTTATATTCTCATACCTGTTACATGTAATTATGATCAACTCGTAATTCTGGTATTTTGGCTGACTCTCGCTAGTTTTCTTCTTCGTAACTTTTACAAAATTTTACACTGAATACGTAGCAAAATGTAGATAGCATGAAATGGAAACTAGAATTAGACTCGAGTGCACTCGGCAAATTGTTTTTAACAGTTATAGTTATCTTCAGTCATTTAATGTAACGTAATTATACAAACGAAAACAAAAGATTACTCTACAAATGTAGTAAATACCTATACTTGAAAAAAAAAAAGTTGAGATAAGTTTCCTAAACCACCGAGTGTGTAACAGCTAACACGTGCGTGCTAAATAACTGTCATTACAAGAACAACTTCTCGAACGGACATATTTCGTCGCTTCCAACAAAATCGTCTGTTTGTTTTAATATCTGCCATGGTTAAATTTACAGAATCTGTATATTATGTCACAAATAAGGTTGATTCAAGTACATATGAGAGTGAAAGCAAATAAATGAAATAGTATGAGAAAACTAGCGTTCGTATTTGTAACAGGAACACATATTTTGGGAGGGAGTAGTAACTTCAGCGCTACAATTGATAAATTAAAAATAATTTATTTGTTGCGTCAAAATTAATACTAACATTATTTATTTGCTTGTCGTAACTATCAATTTTCCTCAATGTACACTGGGCACACAAAGACTTTTCTCACAGTTGTGAAGTTTGTTAGTGTATATTTCCACGAAATCTCTGGAATTAGGACAGCCAAACTCCTTCGACGCGTCGAAAATTATAACGCTGTTCGAGCATACGCTATGCAATACAAGCTTTTGAGCAATTTCGGTGAGTAACATTCGGACATCTTAATTTATGATACCACCCTAAACGTAGGATATTTTTCAGTAAGTGATATCACAGATATCCTACCTGAGTCAGTTATGTTGGTATATCTGTAGTCGATATGCTTGTAGTGTGATGCGGCTCAGATGAACCCAAGGACAGGGTGGCTGGAAGGTGAAAAAAATTGTTGACAAATCACCGTCACTGTCTTATATCGACACTTGCTTGATGTGGACGTATCTTGCGATTAAAATCCTTGAATGTTACAGCACACATCACTGCAGGAAACATATTTGAGTCTAAAAACGAAACGGTGATTAATTCCGATCACAACTCGTACTTGCACGGCATTGTTGATACATGATGTTTTGTGGGCTGTAGTGTCATGAACCATCTCCCGTGATGTGGTGTGTTCGGAACAGAAGACCAACACTTGAAGCTCTCTACACGAAGCAGGCAGTCGCAGGTATCCTCGTCTAGACATAGCTATGCATGTAGCGTCCTAACATATAATTGTATTTTGTGTCGAGCATAAGCTTGTTAATCAAATAATGGTCGACCGGACAATGTGACACTAGCTCTAGTGATTTGCTGAAGGCTGGTCATGCATAGTTCGTTAAGTGTTTGAATGGGACGAATGATAGAGAGGTGGGTTGGAGGTGGGTTACATACACAGAGTGACGCTATATTACGACACTATTCTGACTCAGTGACAGAGATGAGGATGGAATGGTAGTATGGTGGGGGTGTGTGCTCGCGAGAAACATGCTGAAAGTCGCTTACAAAGTTGTGCCGTATTGCGTTGAGACATTCTGTCGCAGGTTGCTTTGTATTTAAGGTTTGTGCAAACTAAAAATGTGTAAAAATAAACCGCAGTCATTGTAAGTGCAATGATTGTGAGAGTAGATAGTAAGACATTTCAGAATGGATCCCGGGATTGACTGATAATGCAATTTGTGCGTGTTATTTTGGTATGACTATAATGCTTATGTTTTATTTAACATATTTATTGGTTTACTGTATTTCCTTTGTTATGCTGAAATTATGCAAGTTATTAGTTCTGTGTTAAATTAATTTAATCTTGGTAAAAAAAAAATAATAATCTGTGAATTAGATTTCCTTTGGATAAATTGGCGCTGGGAGGGGAGTGGCCGTCGACGACAGTTGTATCGGGGCTGCGAATATAGGCAGACGTTGCCTTGGTGGCTAGACCGGCCAAAGTTGGGCCGCTAGTGGAACAAGGCACTACGGAATTAAATGTTTGTTTGTAGAGAAGAAAGGGTTATCTAAACTGGGTTGCTGACACCGCGAGACGTGTCGTGTGAGCGTTCCGGTGAACGATCTGGAAACGCTACGAGAGTTCACCGAGGAACCCCGGTTGGGGCGATCTCGACGAGAGAGCGACGAGGAATTCTACAGCTGGGCCTACTAGGTGTCGGGCCTTTGGAGCCGCAGTGCTTGACTGTTCCCATCGCAAATCGGGCACTCCTTGCCCGTGGGACTTTGGTGAGAAGAGAGACGTCGGGTTCAAAGGTAGGCTTCGGGACAGTTTTAAGCGCCAGGCCCGGGCGCGGGTTTCTGAACAGTGAAACAATCTCCAGCCCCCGCCAGACGCGTTAGCCAAGTTTAAAGAATGGTGTTGGTTTGCCAGAAACTCGATTAACTGTTTATTACACTTTGAAATTAAAAAAACTTGGCTTTTGTCTACGTCTTCTTTTGATGATGAATTAAGCCAATAACACAGCTAATATTTTTAAATTACAGTTTCCCTAATTTCAGTGTTTATACTAGAGCGCCTTCCTCGCCAAAAATAGAAGTTGCTTGGATTGAGAGTGGCTGTAGTGAATAATAGGGCAGCGTACCTTGAAGGCAGCTAGTCCAGCTCGGTGGGAAGACGGTGTCAGTGACATCATTCAAAAAAAGAATGTGCCGACTTATGATACGAGGGATGGTGAAGTCGTAAGGTTAGTAATGCACCATGCTGCGAAACATGTATGAATCAGCGGCAGGGGGATGTACAGGATGGTATAACGTTAGTGTGACTTATCAGGGAGGACTGTCATGTGATGAGCATGTGATGGTCATGTGATTAGCTTTCATGTACTTGCTCTTGGAGAGGTGTGAAGGGAAATGTTTAGTTCTAGTGATATGAAGGGAGAGGTGGTGGTTGCTTATCAGTGATGCAGTGTACACATGTAAAGGAATGGAGGGGGCTGCTTGTGTGTCAGTGAAGTTCGTGTAGGTAAAATGTGCCGGTTATGTTTAATGGAATTTGTTATAGATAAAATACTTTAATTTACTAAGCATGTGCAGGGTATGGCTTGAATGGGGAATTGAAAAAAAAAATATTTTGAAGGCTAGGAGTAAACCTCATACTTTAAAGATAGCTGCTCGCATGTATGTAAATAATTGACAGTGTAAATCATAGTGAAGATCAAATGGTGGGGGTAGCCAGTTTGTTAATGGAGCTTGCCTGGGTACGATGTGTTGGTAATTTATTTCATTAAACAGTTTTCATATGAAAGGTTTATATATTTTAATTTGTTAGGTGTATGCCTGGAAGTATAAAATCGAAAAATATTCTGAAGATGCCGAGGAAAGCCTATTTTGATTTGATTAATTTACTATAAATCGAACAGTAAAGGTAGGGTAAGAGTCTGGTTTCAGTATTTACGGTGGTGGGGGACCAGTGTGTCAATGGAGCTCGGCCCAGTATTTCATAATGGTTATTTACTTAATTGTATTAATTTTACTACAAAATATATTTTTTTTTTACTTTATGATATATGAGCAGGGTTTGGTAGAAATGCGAATTCAATAAATAATTCAGGTGACATGGAGAAAACCCCTATGTATGTATTACTGAAACTTTTGGAAATTGTTCTAATATTTCTAGGCAAAGAGTCTGGGTTAAGTTATTAGGATGGGGAGGAAGCCATTCTGTCATAGACGTACTGGTATGGCATGTTGTTATTTTATTTTATATAACTAAAACAAGTTTTTCGTGTTTGATATATGGGTGGAGTTTTGTTGGAATACGGAGTCAAAATATTTTTGAAGACTTCGATAAACCCATATTTATTATTGGAACTAGATTGGGTATAGCTAGGATGATTATAGGTTATTAGCAGATGGTGGGGGAACTAAGGCAGCTCGCTTGTGCACATTGTGTTCGTCTCTTTTAAACTTAATTAATTTTACTAAAAATTATTTCATGTCTTTACGTGATGTACGTGTAATTCGGTAGAGTGCAAAATGTAAAATATTTAGGAAGAATAGGAGAAAACCTCTAAAACGTTTTTGTTATGGGATATGGGTGGGACATGGATGGAATGAGAAATTGAAAACAATGTCGGGAGACTCGGAGAAAATCCAAATTTGTTATTTGTTCGAATTTGTTGGATATTTTTCGGGTACAACTATGAATAAGAGGCGGGTTTAACTCGTTAGCTTGGGGAAATGTAGGGTGCTAATATGGTAACAGTATTTGTATAAGACATGTTGGTATTTGATTTAATATATTTAAAACAATTTTTTTTAATGAATCATGAGTAGGGTTTGGTTGGAGCATACAAATATAAACATTTATCGGAGGAAACGGAAGGAAACCCCTATTTTTTTTATTTTATTAGATTTATTTAAAATCGTTTGGGTATATGCTAGTTAGAATATGGGGTAGGTTTAAGTTGTTAGCTTGGGTAACGGTGGGGAGGCAATGTGGTATTGGTGTTCGGATATGAAATGTTGGTATTTTATTTAATGTTATTAATACAAATTTTTCCTTATGAGGTATGATTACGGTTTGGTTGGAATGTAAAATTTAAAAAATTTCTTAAGACTCGGAGAAACCCTTTCAAGAAGGTTGCATTCATTTAAGTAAAATAATTTACAGCAGTTATCGCGTACAATATGGATGCCAGTATAGATTGTGGATACAAATTTTAAATTTGTTTTTAATTTTTGCATTTTTAGAAAATTTTGAAAAGTTTTGAATGTCTAAAAATGTTAGAAAATTTTGAGTGACGTCATCCAATATGGCGGCCATGACGTCATTCAAAATTGCAGCCGTGATGTCATCCAATATGGCGGTCGTGACACATCCAAGAGGGCGACCAGTGACGACATTAGTGGCTGCGACACTCTGATCCCATATCCCATTGTGCCAAACTCGCCCAAAATATACTACTTGTATTAAATTACGTACGTAATATATATTACATAGCAGGTAATGTTCTCGAGCTTGTAGTTAGCAGTTCCTGTTGGACTTAATTACACATCAAGGGATTGTATTTTGTGTGTATGCATGAATGCGTGGTAATAATGGAGTATGAAATAGTTGCTCAAGTTTGTAGTTAATAGCATTTATGTACTGATGTGGATAGATAGCGCTATGTATGCAAGGTTATTTATAAAGTGCAGATGTAATAATTTCTTAAGCTCGAAGCGATTAGTAATTGGTATTCAAATCACGCACTCATTAGATGGATTGCGTTGCTTGTGTATGTTGGTGTAAGCACAGGAAATCTTCAAGCTGCTGTGCTTGGTCATGAATGTATATAAAATTTAAATGTATATTGTTAATCATTAACTTTTAATTGAAAACCTACAGTTTACACTTCTTTAAGCAATATGTTAAAATGTCGCATATATTGTGTAAACATAAAAGAATTATTTTTATTTCTTGTTTATTACAACTTGGTTAATATAATAAGAAAGATTCACTGGATAAATTAAAGGAAGAAATGTTAATAATTGAGGACTTAACATTCAAAAGGGGCTAAGTACCATTTTCGTCAAATATGAGTTAGGTACATAGAATGGTGCCAAAACATTAGATCGAAGACATACATAGTGTGCTATCTCCTAGTGATATTCATGCGCGCCGTACATCAGCACAATTAGATGGAGTAACATCAACGCATTCTAGTCCATTGAAAAAAAATATATTGATGTTCATAAGTGTTTTGTATTAATTACTGTTGGATGGCTCGTATTTACTACTTTCCTATTGCAATAAATATGTGAACGCATTTGGATAATTCCTTGTCCATTTGCTTGTTGCAATATACAGCTTTCGTCATTATCTAGAAACTTACCTTTTGGCACTTAGCACCTTATGAATGTTAAGTCTTCAATTGTATAATCGGTGTGTATACAGTAGCTCAGAACTTGTTCCTGGTGGCCCTGAACACAAGGTCGAAGGCTACGGCGGGTTGGTCGGCTGGTACCATGTGACCTGCGCTCCTCACCAACACCTCAGTCAGGCCGCCAGCTGTCTTGGTGTAGCCGAACACATGGCTGCCGTTACCCCACTGGTTGCGCTCTGCCTTCAGGTACTTGTCGGCGTCTTTGAACTTCAGGTGTCGGAACATGTTCACTGACAGAGGATATGCGACGATGAAGTCTAGTTGACCGTTGTAGAAGATGACGCGGTACCCGGCGTCCAACAGTTCCTCCACCCAGGGTGCCACTGACTTCATCATGTCGCTCTCTAGGTTCATGTACACTTGGTCGTTCGTGTCGTGGTACGTCACAGTGCCAACATGCAGAGCTGCACGTGTGGAATTTCTCTCCAAGAAGGCAACATAGCTATCGGAAGTGTCGCCATCGGATAATATGTTGTAATAACCCATTCCTGAGTAATATTGGAAGGTGTTGAGAACGTCAGTCCACGACTGTGTAAAAAAAATAAACATCATGTTATTGCACTTGTCAGTACAAACTAATGTCTAATGCAGTTGTCATTTACCATCTAGTATTTTTGGATGTATCTGTTCTCTGCAACAATAGCGTTACATAGTCCGATGGACTATTGGCACCTATTAATTATACTTGTTGTTTACTTGTATAAAATATTAAAATGTTGTGTCTAAGACATCTGTAAATAACTTGAGTAATATTTCCAGATATATGCACCAGTATCGTTACAATATTGTTGATTAATTATTGTTCAAGTCTCCTGTCTCGACTGCGTCTCTAGGTCTGGTACTTATCTCGTCCTTGTGCTTCGTGTCGCGTTGGAAAAATACATTAGCGCAACATCAAAATGTCAGGTGAAATTTAGTTGGCCCAAAGTTGGCACACCGTTGGTATCTTATGGCGTTCAAACATTTAAATAGTCCGTTGGCATGACATAAACATTTCGAGCGAGTGTATGTTTGAATTACAACCCATTTCCAACAAATTGCCAACAGAGAGTATGATGTGAACGCATTGGCAAACTGTGTGGCCATTTCATGCATAATTTCAGTTATAAATACGTAAATTTTTCTCATTAAGTTTGTTATTATATAGGAAAATCGCTATCCAACTTAAACATTTAAAACATATGCAATTCCTACAAACTTGATGATTTTCCTAAATATATACAGGTTGAGTCGGGAGAAAAGGTACATGCTTTGAGGGGTGATAGTACTGGTAATTCTGAACAAAATGTTTCTAATAAACATATGCCCTTTTCTTAACCGTTTCAGAGAAACCGAATGAAAACATCAAGGAACGGGATGAGTGCAGGTGACGGTAAATCCCGCTACTGTTATCTTATGTTGTGTGTAATTTTGTACATTTCCACACGGTGGCACTCTAAGCATGGTGCAGTTGTTTACCTCAGTCTCAGTCCTACAGTGCTTGCCCCAGTATTGTGAACTACAGTGTTGTTACGTGTACAGATGCATACAGTTCAGTGTAGTCAAAAATACCACAGGTCTTCACACATGCAGAGTATGCTGACATGATGTTTGTCTGCGGTTTCTCCGATGGGAATTCCAGAGCCGCTGTTCGTGAGTACGAACGACGATTTCCTAATCGCAGAGTTCCAGATAACAGGGTGTTTAGTAGGTTGTTTGCAGGATTGCGTGACTGTGGTACGCTTCCCAGCGTAAATGTTGTATCCGAACGTCCCGTACAGCAAGCTCTTAATGAAGTTGAGAACATTCTTCAGGTACAGGAACGCAGCCCAACATCTAGCTCGAGACGAATTGCTGCTCAACTTCATATTCCACAAACAAGAGTGATATGCACAGTACACGAGCAGGGTCTGTATCCATATCATCGGCAGAGTGTACATCTGCATGAAGGAGATGATGTCCACCGGCATGAATTCTGTCAGTGGATCATTGCCAATGATCAATTAATTCCACGTATTCTGTTCACTGATGAGTCAAAATTTACCCGCAACTGAATCAACAACACACGCAATTCTCACGCATGGGCAGACGAAAATCTACACCTTACTGTAGAAAGAAATTTTCAGCTACGTTTCTCAGTTAACGTGTGGTGAGGTATTATTGATGACCAACTCATCAGTCCAGTAGTTTTAAATAATCGTCTTAATGGAGTATGGTATCTTGATTTTCTTCAAAACGTTTTACCAGAATTCTTGGAGGATATCCCTTTGGCCACAAGAGCTCGTATGTACTTTCAGCAAGACGGAGCTTCTGAACATTCTGTACGGCCAGTGACACAGTACCTCAACGAAACGTATCCTGGGCGTTGGATCGGTCGCCTTGGAGTCATTGCTTGGCCACCGAGGTCACCTGATCTTACCCCATTGTATTACTGTGTGTGGGGTTGGCTTAAAAGCGAAGTCTACACGTGCAGGGTGAACACAAGAGAGGAACTTCTCGCTCGTATTTACCATGCTTGTGCTCTAGTAAAGTAATGTACTAATGAGCTCAGATCAGCAACATAGCAGCTGTCTATCAGAGCAGCAAAATTCATTAAAGTTGGTGGTGGAGTGTTTGAACATGGTTTGTGAAGAAATGTACACAATTAAACAAAACATACGATAACAGTATCGTAAATTACCTTTACCTGTACATTTACCGTTCCTTGTTGTTTTCATTTGGTTTCTCTGAATCGGTTAAGAAATGGGGATATGTTTGTTAGAAACATTTTGTTCAGAATCACCAGTACTATCACCCCTCAAAGAATGTACCTTTCCTCCCGACTCACCCTGTACAATATATATCTGGATACGCGTTCATTAAACAATAGCGTTGGTCCTGTCTATCATATACTTCCTATCGTATTCTTGTGTACATATCTCCATTCAGAATATTTCTTAAATAAACTATTTTAAATATCTATTGGTTAAATTTTTAGTACTACAATGTTTATTTCTCTGCACTGATACCGGTACAAATATTTGAAACATCACAGTCATTTAAGCAGTTTGTAAGGTGTAATCAGGAATATAAAATTTGTTTGCACTTTCAATATAAATTACCAAAGTATTAAGAATAATTTACAAATAACAAAAATAAAATTTGAATAACTATTAACAAACAGTAATCCAAGTACCATATTTATGTCTATAATAAATAAGGATAAATAGTAGACTCGAGTGCTGAACCATATTAAATTGCTAACTAATTTAGTAACACTCTTATGAACGAGAAATTAGCTTACTTAACAAATTATGGCATGTTAGGCATTCCATTATCATACAATGTTAAATCGTGTTTATCCTACATACACAAAACGCTAAAAGTAGTCTTATGTTTTCTATCATGTAACATACGTATAATCAACGGTGTAAAGTTCTGATAAATATACGTTTTCTTTCACAAAAATATTAATAAAATGTCCTACATGTAAGTTATTTGGGAAACTCAAGAAATATTTAACGTATAAAAACAATTTGGTCCCACAAAACTGGCTGAACAAATAAGTACGTACCAAATGATAAAATTAGATTATGTATCTACCAACTTGTTGCGAATGTTAATAAATCGTACGAAAAAATTCGACCAATATCATGTGTATAATATTCTTGTTAACTTGTGAAACTGAGTAGAAATACTTTCTTTCTATCAATTTTATACATCTGGCGTTATCACAATTATTATGCTATGGTGATTTTGGCCCAACATCTAAGTACGTACGTTATGCAAGCTATATTTTTACCAATTTGTCTCCAACGTTAAACCAGTAATTTTGATCTTTCATTTTTCAGACATAGATTCTTCATAATAAACAAGATGTGATAGGATTTTTTTATGATATTGCGTTGACTTTATAACGTCGCCCCAACATGGGAATTTATACACTACGCTAATCATAAGTTCAGCCCACAATAAACATTTTCGAAAAAATATTTACCATTATGTTGATTTTTGTTTTCAGTTAATATTGTCGATAATGTTTTTAATTATATGTGATGATTTACGCAAATAATATGTAGTTTAAAAACGTTTATTTTGGCAGACCGCGCTATGCGACGACGGACAGGACTTGATCGCATTTGACCATTTGATGCGTTTATTTTAAGTAAACTAACTGAAGTTAGATTTGCTCAATCATATTACGAGGTGATTTCTAAACGCCTACAAGCATTTCGGGGTTTTAAGATGACTGGAGTAATAAAGCCTTTTTTAAAAGTATATAACTAACTGTGATGTACGTAGCAAAAATTTGAAACGTATGACTTAGAATTCAAATAATATATATTTTTTTCGTACTTGCTTCTTTAATATTTTCACAGTGCATTCAATGTCGCTTCGTTGTGTGTCTACATACAATGAGGAGTTACATCTGCTGACAACAACGTACCTAGTGCTCGAGCAGCGTAACCTGTAGTTGATCGAAAAGCGGCTGTCGTGATTTATTGACACTTGAAATTTTGACTTGGGTCACTTTTTTAAGGTTTCGAGCTGCAATTCTTTCCCTGTGCTGGATAGCTGTGTGACTTATTATAACTGCCAACTGCCTTTCGTAGATGTCATCGTCTACATGACTTTTGTCTATTGACACGATGAAATCGTGAATCTCGTACTGTCGTTCGCACTGACCTCTCCTCCTTACATTCCCGTCCGCTGTGACAGATCTATAGTAAGATGAATTTAGGTTAGTTTAAAATGCAGTAAATCGCAGTTCGCTAAGTCAAATTATGGTTATGTTAGGTTACAGAACTACGATTTATAGGCACTGCAACTCCACGCGCCTGTGATTCGTTAAGCGATATCGCATGCTCAGATATTTGTTCGGTTCGAACGTAACCGAGTAAAGAGGCGAAAATAGCCGAAGCGGTTTCACTATGTCGGTATCTCGACGCAAGTGTCGACACAAAGTTGCGATAAGTGACCTTCCAAATTATGTCACACAAGATGCTAGTTGCTCTTGTTCGGACAACGAATACTGATTCGCTAGATAAGTGCTACTGCCCCGGCCTGGAGGATGACAAACTTAATAAATTATGACCTACTAGAAGGTGCAGACTTTCGCGGCCGTTGTCTGGCAAGTAGTCTTGACTTCCGGGCGGAAGAAATACCAACACAACGCGACTCCAGCCCGGAAGCCAAAACTACATGCATTACCTACTGTACTCGGCTGTATTAAAGGCGTTGCCTACCTCAAGAGGTTTGGCGGCTGCAAAGATAGAGTTTTACGTGCAAATTTATATTCGACGGGTTCAGACACATTTTGAGAAATCACTTGTAGGGAAAAAATTGTGAGCAGACGTTTTAGATTGTTTTCAGTGCATACAAATTATTATTTTTTGCTACTGTTTTCATGCAATTAAAAAAAACTGCCTAGAATATCCTTTAGCAGTGCACGCGGAACCGAGATAAATAAAAATTGTCAGTGGTGGCGTATATATAGCTTCAACAAGTACTGATCGACATGGGAAATAATTGAAAGCCGTGCTTACTTGTTTCTGCTTTTTAGCGATATTAATTTGTTATGTCTAAACGAGAGCAGGCATCGCAAATCGGTTTGACAGTTTTATTTTAAATCGTCTTATCTGTGTAGGCATAGTTTTTCAAGGCAGTAAATACGATTGCTTTAACTAATTATTTAATTAAAGAAATTCTGGTTAGTTTACTTTTTAGTCGAAATCGTATGAATTTAAAAGAAAAAAATGGCTATAACGGCAAAAACGATTCTAAACCAAACTGGTAACTGATTTCTAATATATGCTCTCGTTTAAGCTCAAAATATAATAATCGCAAATATAGTAGAAACAAGATAACATGGTCTGAACATGTAAAACCCTGTGTTTGTTCCCGCCGTGGCTCTGAGGCAGCAGCGCACTTAATCATGTGCATTGTCGTCATGTAGCTGCGACCTCAGTCAACAAGGAACCAGGAATACTAGAGACCTGGTTATCTTTGATACCAGTCAAACAACTGATCCCCACCCCATAATAAATTAAAAACAATTGGTTCTGTATTTGGCGGACGACTGCGTATATTACATAAATATATTTATTTTCTCATCGCTGGTACTTATGTACGCATTTATTCGTGTGCGAGTCCATGACATTTTTATAAGCAGCTTGTTCGTGGTTGATGGCCACCCCCCTCCCCCCCAAGTATCGAATTGATACAATGTTAATTAAAACATGGGCGTGAAGTAATACTATTTACACCATAACACTGTCAGTCTTATTCTATTGAGTTTGTATGGAATATGGTAAAAGCTAGTGTTACTGACAAAAATTTCGTCCAAGAATCACGTACCATACATAACATTACAACAGATGCCATAAATATCTTCACCAATAGAGAGTGGCAGAACGCTATTAGGCTCTGTTATTTGCGAGTAAAATTTTGCTGATCTGTGCACATTTAATATTTTTTAGCTTTATTTTTAAATATATCTAGAAGTTATATTCTAATAGAGTATCAGGATGACTTCAGACAATTTTAGTCAGTAGTCGACCTACATAATTTCTCGAGGTAAACTTACTGATGGTTTTTAAGGTTACAGTGGATAACAATTTTCATCATTAGGTTCGTATTGTTATATTTGTGAAAGTTTTTTTCTTTTTCTCATTTTTTAGACATAAGCTGTGGTAAAATTTTTCTACAAAGATGTATTTTTTGTCTATCATGGTTTTTGCATTACAGCTTATCAAGGTCGAAATGTTGTATGTCATGGTTTTAAGTACGACACTTAACCAACTTACTTATCGAACTGGAATAATTCACACTGTAAAACACGATTTTTATATAAAGGTTGGCTATTGTAAATGTATTACGCTGCTTTGCCTGTAAATATAGAATAATCTTTAAGGTGTAATACAATATTACAGTATGGAACAATTGAAACAAACCTGCCTCAATGGTCAAAATCTGTCTTCAGTTACACCTCATTAAACACCAGAATGTATCAATACAAAAACCGTTGTGTGTATGAAAAGTGAAAGAACAGTTACATATTTTGAATTTCTACTTGTCATTAGGTTATCTCCTAATTTAATTATATAAACTTACGCCAAAAGCATCCATGTATTTTCCTTTTTCTATATGCTGGCGTGCTTCGGCTTCATATCCTTTAATTTCGTTCCAAGTCCTGTTGTCTATCAAGCCCACTTGATATACGTAGTCGCTGTAGTCAAGTTGGTGAAGAGGATCTGTCAATCCATCTCCTATGATCAGACCTACAAAATAAACTATATGTTTATTACTGCCTTTATTTGGCTCCAGTTTTAATTTATTCCCTCTCAACTTCACTCATCAATACTCCAAAGTAATTATAAGTAATCATGTTACTTCCCCTACATTGCGTTAAGTATCCAATATGACTGAAGGGTAGGTACGTCGAATGACTCGAGAAAGTATTTCTTGCCAAAATGTATAAATTGTTATCATTTATGGGCGTTCTATTTAGCAGCAACAACACAAACAAACTGGAAATTGTTAGGAAAAATCCGAAATTTGTAAAAACAACAAATGCTATTGTGTGTTGATAAGCCCTATATTTAGTTTTTGCGCATAAGTACACGGGTAACAAGTAATTATTGTTTTTACAAGGGATGTTCTGAAAGTAAGTTGTTTTATTACACAGAAAATTTATTGCCAAACAAAATACATAATGATGTGATGATCTATACACCTTGCACAATTTTTCGACCCAGTCGCCACCGAAATTCAGAAATTTGCCATAGCGACTGGAGAGACTTGATCAACGGGCCTTACCGCCCTGATATTGCCCCATTATACTGTCACGTGTTCCCTGCATTGAAAGTCGCACTCTCGTGACGTCACTTCCACAACAATACTCAGATGGAGGAGGCTGTGTGAAAATTCCTTGCATGGCAGACCACTGAGTTATACCAGAGCGGCTACTTCAAACTGATTGCACGCTGTGACAAATATCTCAATGTCTGTGGCGACTATCTCGAAAAATAGTGCAAGGTACATAGTGCATGACACCAGTGTGTATATAGCGTGGCAATACATTTTCCGTGTGAAAAAATGGAAACTAACTTTAGGAACACCAGTCGTAATTATCTACTACATCTTCGAGTCGGTAGAAACGTAAGGGAACCAACACGTATTAATAATACACACTGAACCTGCGCAAACAGAATATGTTATTGCTAACATTGCGAGTATTTTAAGAAATTTGATTACTTATGATTACGTCTTTGATTGAGCACAAACATAATGAGTTTAATTATATTCTTAGTATAAAATTACATTAAAAAATCTAAGATCAAATACCATATTTGGAAACCAATTAAATAAGTTAACGTTATTACTGTACATTCTTGTAAAAATTTAACTTCTTTGCAAATTTAAGAAAGGCTTCGATTCTAATTTTTAGCTTGACGGTGGACGTACGCTACGATTCTGTTCATTGTTCTTTCCCATTGCAAGAGTCTTTCAAACAAAACATTCACATACGTCACCTTAATACTTCGTTACTAAATGATGAATTCAGTAGCATTTTCGATGTGAACATTTGTTAATATTGGTAAACGATATACATTATATAGAATAACTGACACCTCTAACAATCTCCCAAAATCTTTTCTGTGATCAGTAAACATTATGTGTAGACCTCCCAGCTCAGGTTATCTGCAGTCGTGTATCGCATCCAACAACACAGGCAAGATCCCTTCCACGAGAATAGTGTTCCCACGATCGCTCCCGGGTTTCGTGGAGGCAGGGTGGCAACTGGGGCACGTGCCCAGCTAATGGTCACTACAAGTCCAACCCAGACCAGACACGAGAGAAAACCTAACCACTCTGTGGGCCTACCTGGCCGCCCGTCTTTATAACTAATCTTCATGGCGCCTATGAGTTTTCCAGCCTGACCGCCAGAGTACAAAGGGCGCACAGGGTGATGCTCCTTGCTTCGGAGTACCGACAAAATGGGACGAAGTATTTCATTTTTAATTTTAATTTATGTGTGGATTAGTACTACAATACAATGGCACAATATAGTACTGTACACATGTGCTGGAAGGTTATTGCAAGCAAAGTGTGTGCATATATATTTCTACCTGTATGCTCTTATGTATAAGAGTTTTGTCGAGAATTTGTTATTTTAAAACGTATGCCCGCTCCAAACGAAAATCCTGGATGAGGCCATGAATATTCTATTACGCAAACTGTCACATATTAATTGAACCATATTATGCATAAAAGAACCAGGCACGATATTTTATCATTCTGAAATTAGTAGCAAATAAATTAATTTAAAACTTACGTACATTAACAACTTATATGTCCTTGTACGGAATCATGTTCTGCAATATTGTCATGCATGCGATTGTACTTAAATGCAGGTGTTCATCATTGAACATAGATTTCCTCAGTTGCGTCACAATGGCACTTGGTTCTTTTATGCATAAAATGGTTCAATTGTCTAAGTAGTATTAAATCTTATCCGGGTCTTGCCATGCTTTCTCCTTAGATTTTGATGTTACGCAGTATTCCTTGGTGTAAGTGTAATGTTATAAACTCAGTTTTTTAATAGGCCCGGTGTTCCCTGTATAGAGGGTACACTGGAAGTCTCATAACGTTAACATCTTTACTTGTTATCGCAGTTGTACGATTTGATGCATACATATCTGGCAGTAACATTATCGCAATTTTCCTACCTTTTACCTAGGTGTTCAATACAAAGTATGCTATACTCAATTCATCAATAATGCCTGATCTATTTGCCACAAAAAATCGTAATATTGTTTATATAGTAAAGTATACTTACCTTTCAAATTTATCTTCAGACTAGCGTTTGGATTATTCACATGGATTGTGTGTCCGAGTGCTGGAACATACTTCCCTAAAAAATATATACGTTACGAAATTATATTCAGTCATTGCAAAAATAATCTGGGTTAATTAAATAGAATAGGCAACTATAATGTTTTCCAAAAGTAAAAAAAAAAATTCTCAAGTACATTAGGAGCCCTAATGGGATTATTCATTACGTGTTATTTGACTGTACTGTAAATTAAAAAGCGAAATTATAAAGCGTATTGACGTTATAACATACGGCTTATAATCTATTTTATTGGAGATACTTCCAAAAAAGTAATATGTAAGAACATCAGTTTAAGGTGTCCAACAACAGATGTCTTTATAGCATTATAGCAAACAACAGGTTTGAAAGAAGGCACTTGAAGCCATTGGAAAAATACATTTAAGGTAGCAAAATATTACGTTAAAATTATTATATTTGAAGTTGTCTAATATTCCTCGTAATATATACTGTGTATAATGTTACTCATTCGTTTATTGCTACGTTAGAAACCATTGTTTCTAGTTCTTAAAGTGCAATTAAAAAATATATATGTTTTTCATTTGTACAGTAATTAGTTGGCAGTATGACTATCGCATTTAATGTTTTAAATTATACCAATAATGTATATATATTTAATTTCTTAGGAAATGAATGGGAACAAGCTAGTCTTTTAAAGGTACTAGTAAGTTATATTTTTCTTGCCAATGTTAAAAAAACACGTATATATTCCCAGACCCACGCAAAACGCAGAACAATATACGCGTATATTCATAGTAAACTATGTAAGATCGTTATTTTCATATGTTGATAGAAGGTGAGGGGACAGCTCAGTTCATAGATAACAACGCAACGTTAAACTGTCACCGAATATGGATATGTGGGATCTTAATTCACCGTGTGACTCTAAATTGAAATAAATCCTAAGACAGAAAAAAAAATAGATGAAGGCTTTTATTTAATTTGTTTCTCATAAATAATACTAAACAAGTTAGTGAAAAAACAAGAGAAAGTTATTATGAAATGCAATATATTTATATACAATATCTGCTGAAACAAATGCACTTGCTTCGCTCTTGTCTATTTAACTGCAAGATTTTTGTGCATATAGGCTATTTATACATTTGAATGTGTTTATATGTATAAAATGTAATCCAATAAATTCAATAACCTTCCTGAGCAATTAAAGATGTGTTAAATTCAAATACATAAGGGAAAAGGAAAAGTAGATCATTCATCGTAGGCCTGTATTGTAATATTGTTAATCAATATTTATTGTTATATATGAAAATCTGTAAATAATGCGGTATAAAAAAAGTAACTAAATATTGTTACAAGATCGGTTTTTGCAACATTAAAAATGTCATACGCATATCGTTAACAATTATTACCTTCGTAATTTATCTGTACTCACCCGCGTACGATTCTCCGGCTACGAAGAAGTCGTTGTTTTGAAGATTAGGAAACAAAGTAAAGAACTGCACAATTGCAGAGTATAGATCTTTTCCAATCCCTGTTTGGTTACTTGCGTAGTCCCCACTTGTTGCGTAACTAAATCCTAAAAAAAATGTCTTAATAATGTAACAAGACAAGCCATACACCATCCTTAACTAAATGTAAAATATTTGAATTTCTTACATTGTTTTAGGCTTAAATGAAAACAATCTGAGCGCTTATTTATAACACGAATACTACTGCAATAATCACGTTACTAATTCTCATGACGTCATTTAAGTAGGCGTGTGTAGAGCATGTCTATTTTTGGAATGCATACATCAATGTAGACCATTGCTCCGATGATTAAGATTTCAAGTGAGCTCTTGTCTAGTTTTAGCATATTTAAATATAAAGCATTCGGTTACAAAGTTCCAGGCTGTAAATATATTTTCATCATCATTGCACGGAAAGACAGAACAGAGACAGCCAGCAAAAAGGTTACGAGCTCACAGCTTACACCTTTTTGAATGGATGTGTGTTTTGAATGTTTAATCGTAACAGATGAAAGTATTGTAAGCCAATTTGCTATGTTTTCTTATAGAATTTAAATGTTATGTATTAATACATATCGCACAAACAATGAAACCTTTTGTGGAAGTAAGAGAAATGGCTTGATTTTCAAGTTATGGAGCTCGGTTTAAATACGTGACAAACAGTTTCTTTAAATGCGTGACATATTGGTTTCGCCCACTAGTAATGTAATGCATTAGTACCATTTTCAAAACAAACTCAAATAAATTCACAGTTACAGGCCAACTTTCTCAGAGATGCCAAGTGACGTCAATATGGAGATGATTGGATATATCTTTAAAGCTGAAATAGTATTCACCCACCTGAGCCCACGGGATTATCAATGAATAAAAGTGAGTGGTTTTTGTGCCACGAGTAAGGATTTTTCACTAGCTTGACCGAATCTTCTGACACAGTGAAAGGACCCAGTTCTGTGAACAATCCGAAGAGAGATGAGGACCCAGGACCTCCTTGTAACCAGAGAACTACAGGAGCGTTCTTGTAGTCAAACTGGAACAAATATAGAAACATTTAGTAATATTTAGTTCTTTATTAGTAAGATAACTACTTTTGTGTCTGGTTCCTAGTATTTTGAATATTGTAAAAATAATAAAATTGATTAAAAAAACTCACTTTTAAACAACTGGTAACATAATTGTACTTAACTGATTCCGTTCTTTCTTAAAACGTTTACACCAAACACTCTATTACATTATAAAATGGCATACATTTGAAAGCATTCTAACAGGATATGTAATAAAAAAAGACCTTATCAAAATTTACTTTTGTTCTTTAGTCCACAAGATGTCTAATATGCTACATTAAAATAAATATATTCTCATTCAGGCAGCTGTAACTGTTTAAGAAGAAATTTTCGAATATAATTACTCAAGATTTATATTTTTAAACACCCAACTCAGAAACAAATGTATCATAGTAATTTACTATATGAAATAGGCTAATATGGTCCAAAATATGCCTTCCTCATTTGACTATACATGAACGTCATTTTTGCACAATTATTTCCTGTTACCTAAAGGGGATGTTTGTTATGAAGTGGTACCTTTAGTTATTTTCACCATGTTAGTAAAATAAATTATTAAAAATCTGAATTTATACTTCTTAAACATGTCGAAATTTATTCATGGGTTAGCTAAAAATTCTTGTTTATGTTGCATCAAAACAGACGTATAAATGAGTGGGCATATGTACAAATAAAATAAATATTAATATGTTTATTATGCAAACACTGAATAAATATGTTATTTATAAGCGCATGTTGTGTTGTACTAACAAGAGATATTCGTTCCTGTTACATTGGAAATCTGGAGAATATTGTACCGTACAATCAGGACGAAAATAAAAAATACCATTTCTTAAGAACATATTACTACAACAATTAATTATAATCTTACCCGAGAGGTTGCTGACAAAACAACAAACTTTAGTTTCGTTGCTAAAATTTAAGTTAGCAGTAAACATATGTATTTCCTCTCATTTCTTAAAAAGGACGAGTCTAACAATGTTGGCGTAATATTTAAGTATACTAGAAATATAATTACATTAACATTACCAATGTTTAAAATGTTAAATGCCCTTAATGATAGATATATGCTGTAGAGTTATGCCTTTTAAACTAAGTACTTTTAAAATGTTCAGTTGTTTGTTATTAATTCTACAACGTCAAAGTAAAAATAAATCTTAGATAGTTCAAACCGATACAAATAAATTCTGCGTTCAACAAGATCATTTTACAAGTTAGGAAATTAAAAAAATTATGCACATGGCTATTAAATTAGCAGTAATTAATGACAAATTAAAATTAATCTCTTTTGAAAAATACATAAATCACTAATGTGTAACAATACATTTTAATTAAAATCTAATTTATTAGGAAAACCGCCTAAAAATGTATTGGCGGCAGCGTATAGATATAGAACTGAGTAAATTATTCATACGATTAAAATTTTTTTTTACTATTTGTTGTGATCATACCAGAATAAGATATATTTTTAACTAAGGAAGTTCGGGTGCTGATTGGTCTTGAGAAACATAACGCACAATTTAAGTAAACGTAATTCAATGTGTTGTTAAGTAAATTTCCACTTTGAGGTCGAACCCTGGATTTTTGCAAATGGGAATCGTGCCGCATAATGTCGCTGGTCGACGATTTTTTTCGGGGACCTACCGTTTCCTCCGCCATTCTTATTCCAGCACCTCTCCATTGAAGGACTGCATTTCATATCATACTCCGGAGTATGCAGATGGCTACGGATCTCCAGTCGTATATCTGCTGTTCTGGGTGAGATACCGTAGCCTTCTGGAACCTTTTCTATATGGTATTATTATTTAGTAAATATATATTACAATGCAAGGTTTTATAAATAAATTAAGATTGAAACAAGAAATACAGATTCATACCGAGTCGTAAAGGTAATTTTTAATTGCACGGAAACAGTCACGCATACTACGTGCAGTTTAAGGGTCAACTTCACATAAATATCACACAAAATAAAGATCATCATCAAATAATTACGAACATTACCTCGGCGGGGAAGAACCAGAAGAATGTGTTGTAACCCTTGGTCTTGTCGACGGTGAAGAAGCCGGAGTAGCTGGGTATATCTTCAGGGAAAGCATCTCCTTGTACTCTAGAGAGGTTCTGTGCCTCTTTAATCTTACCAGCCTCCAGGTACTCTGTGAGGATGAGTTGTGCTTGTGCTTGTGTGTGTATGACAGGTTCTTGTATTGGCGAGGTTCTCAGTAGATAGTTGCGAGGAGGTCGTACACAGAGGACTGGCACTGCCAGCAGTAACAAGTACACAGCCTTGACAGCCATCTTTCTTCTGTGATAACACTACACCACAAACTGACAAGACTCGCATATATGTAGGCCGCAGTAAGCACTCGAGAGCATTTTCTTGTGACTTACAGTTTTAATGAACACTTAACAGTTATCGTTATCTGCGAAGATAACGAATGGATTCGGTTTAATGACCAAGAGCCGAATTATTCGTTCATTGTGCGTGCACAAGGTGCACTCACATACAAAAACATATCCAGTCAAATACAAACACCAATGTACACGCGTGCACATAGGTACACGCGCATACAAAAACATATACAATATACAATCCTAAACACGTTGGAGTTTAGAGAATTGTAGATGGAAACAAGCATACATGGCTGTACTTTACTTAGTAAGTATGCTGACAAAGATGCATTGTTTCAAGTTCCCACAAAAAAAAACTCAAAATTAAAATTTAATTAAAATTTGCAGTAAGGATAAAACAATGCATTTTATAAGCTAAGTATTATTTACAGCATTAAGTGTGTTTCTACGTTAAGCCAACAGGTAATAGAACAATACATTTACTTTACTGAATTCGAAGTTATATTTCTTTTCACGATTAAACAGATGTTGCCAGCTTTGAAAACAGATGACTACGACCGAATCGCAGTATGGAAAAAATATAAACAGGAACTAATTAATGATAGTAAAAGAATAATAACTTATATTTATTAAATTTTTTCACCGCATGACAGAAAAATCGGTAACATGTCACATTTCGTTTCGCAGTGCGCCTTTGTTCCCAGCTGCCTGTGTTTCTCCTCCGTTTCCCGTCCAATGTGACAATTTAGGTTAATTTACGGTACTTTAAATCCTATAAAATGCTTTTCGCTCAATAGAGCAAAGGCTCCGCTACAGAAAACAGCACACGCCCAGACACAGAAAACTCGCACAACACAGAACTGTAAACTACAATTAAACAGCACACGTGCAGAAACAGAGGTTGTTGTAGTTAAAAACGAAATCAAACTATACTCATAAATACTACACGTGTGTTTTGGTATCACTGAATCACAATGTTTTTATTGTAACCGCCTTTCGTAAATAACTTTTTTTAAATTTTGTAATACAAAATGGAGTGAACTTATTTTTAAAAAAAATTGCAGTAACTGTTATAAACCTAGAAAACAATTTCATTTCGTACAAACCAATTTACTATCTTCGGCGCAAATTTTTACGAAGGTTAGTCAAATTAGTTTCCATTTTCATCCGTGTTTATTTTGTTTTGAACCCGATGGTATCCATGTTCTGGTTGGCTGTGCACGGTGCACATGCACCTAAAAATTTTACTTTTTACCAAACTTTCTGTGCGCCAATCCTGTGCTGTTTTTCTGTGCGCTCATTATAGCACATGGGATTTGGAAACTGTGCTTTGGAATTCCTGTGCGTGTGCTATATTCTGTGCTGAATCAATTGTAGCGTATCCTTGACGGTTATGTTATGTTAAGGAACTACGTTTTCGGTTACTGTTTTGCTGCTACGTCAGCTGGGAGCCAAAATGCACTGTCGAGCGAAATGTGACGTATTTTCCAATCTCGCCGCACGACGCTAGGTGATGTTGCTCACTTCTCTTGTTATTCCTGTACAGCGTCTCGACGTTAGATTCCACAGAATTTGGATGGAGTTTGTAAGTTCCTTTCGGCCGTGAGTGTCAGACGCATAATTGCAATTTCACTGAGCCAGTTACTTGTGAAATGAAAAATGGGAAATTTTGATGTTTCTTATGTGACTACAACTTTCATGCCAGCTCATGTTAAATATAATAAAAACGTTCACTATGGGTGTCCTCATCTAGCAAGTGAATAGGGATGTACCGTGTCATGCATGTCAAACTAATAAATTTCTGCCAAGATATTTATCTACTTAAATAAACATACGCTAAATTATGCAGACAAGATTAATATAGTACAGCACGCCTATTACATACGAGTTTCGCGGCCCTTCAAAAATTCCTCAAACAGCTTCTTCAGACTACTGTCAAATTTCATACACATTTACTTAAAAAGCAGAAAAAAATATCAAATAAAAGTAATATACCTCGTTTCTAAAAATAGATCTGAAAGTACAACATAATTTCTCTTATATGAATACTTGAAAATTTTAAACGAAGGAAGTGGGGTGCATGGAGTAGGTGGCAATTGATGCATGGATAGTTCACATAACTCATTAACAGTTTTATTGCACTGCAAATTATATGAAGTGATGTAAGATATTTCACATCGAC
Organism: Medauroidea extradentata; assembly: GCA_003012365.1. Classification (NCBI taxonomy): domain Eukaryota; kingdom Metazoa; phylum Arthropoda; class Insecta; order Phasmatodea; family Phasmatidae; genus Medauroidea; species Medauroidea extradentata. The sequence continues at coordinate 289,748 of PNEQ01005035.1, read as the reverse complement.
CGCTACTCTCTACAATCGTATTATCTACCGTAAGCGAGGGTTACTTTAGACGCACAGGATGACTTTGGAACACTTGTACACAAATATTATTTTCCATGTTTATCAACTACAATTAAATATTAATTAAATTTCATGTGGACATTTATACGTTTAGAATTTTTCGCAAGTAAAATTTTTACGCAGGGCTGTCATTTATGCGAATAAAATTTTTTGAGGTGTTTCAGAGTTACCCCACGTATTCAAAGTACCACCACTTATGACATTACACGCGGCCCTCGTTTTTCGTTTTAATGAGACAAGCAATTTTATTGGAGAAATTATTATTATTGTTTAAGTCGACTTAAAACGTGGTGTTTTAAGTTTCGTGCAGCTGTAAAGGAACTTTTGTGTGCAATTACATGCACACTAAACCCCAGAATCTGATTTAAGTGCTGACAGAGTATACAGTTAAGGCCAAGTGGTAGACACGACCAGAGTCAATTTACCAGGCTAGAAAAAACTGTTATCAGAAATGCACGAATATCGTATAAGGATTTTACTGGCTAACATTTTGATAAAATCACAGGTCCTATAATCAAACCTAAAGGAAAATACGTATAGTAATAGAAAAGGATCTGAGTGTAAGAAAGGAAGCAGGATTTACTAATGTAAGAGACTAAACAAAAGATGAAGTCCAGGGACGTAATTAATATCTCTACTTCAGATGCACGCAATAAGTAACTACTTCTTCTAGCTTCTAAAGATCCCATCAAGATACTAAAAGGCGGGTATGACATATCTATGTACAAAAGAGAACCCTGGCTGACTGAATGACTGACAGACTGACATATCAAACTGCAGCCCAAACCACTGGACCTAGAATCGTGACATTTTTTGTGTGATTTCCGCTCAGGTCATAGGCGAGTACTATAAAGAGATTTGTCGAAATACGACTTCTAAGGGGGTGACAACATGTGAAATGTATTTACGAAGAAATGTTGATAGAACCCGAACTCGACGGCTAATCATGGTGATTATTACTTTAATAGGACAGACATACTAATGTATATTAGCCTATTTCAGGATTCTTCGTACTTCAACATTTAAGGGTGTCAAAATACTTTAAATGTGTTTCCAATTAAGTATTGAAATCTATCGAATCCTTCGGGACAAAGAGTTGATTTCCACTTCAAAATGTTGCTTACGTAAATATCCAAAAAATAAGGACTGTTTTGAAATTCGACCCCCAAACAGTAAAAAGGGGGGAAATATAATTTTTATTAGTCGTCTATATCACTGCAACACAATTGGCTATCGTCGTGATTTTTACTTCAATAGGTTACGTATACAATGGCTATGACAGGACTCCAAGACGTTTCGAAATTTAAAAATTTAGGGGTGAAAATACACGAAATGTGTTTTTAATTAATTGTCGATATATCGTGAACTCAGCAGGCTATTGTCGTGTTTTTCACGTCCAAATGACACCCATAAAGTAGTCTAAAATGTGATTAAAGGGTTTTTCGAAATTCAATCCCTTATGAGGTGAAAAGACTTCGAATGTGTTTTCTATTAATTTACTATATATACTGAACCCATCGAGAGATTTCGTTAATTTTTTCTTCAAGATGATGATAATGTAAATTCAGACTCTTAGTACGGTAGGAGGAGTTATATGTGATTTTAAATCAGTGTTCGATTTTGCTTCCAGAGAATGAGCTATCGTCGTGATTTTCATTTCACTTGGATACTTGAAGAAATATTTAAAATGTGAAATTATGATTTGTCGAAATTCGACATCTAAAGGGGCGAAAAGGCATGTAATTTATTTTCTATCAGCCGATGATACTTATCTAACCAGAAAAGATATTGAAGTGGTGTTCGCGTAAGAATGACTTACGTAAGTAACTAAAAAAGTTAAGCAAGTTTTTATTTTGTAAGATAACTTAATTATTAGGAAGAAAACTTAGTTTCTAAACTTTCAAGGCAGACGATCCGCAAAGCAAGTACGACCAGCGACAAATAAATTGTACAGGGGTTTCGTTGTACAGTTATATCGAGACGTGTTGTTGTACAACTAATATGAGCTTAGGTACGAATAATCTCGACGTTAAGTGGCGCATTTGTTTGTAGCTCCGATGTATTATTCCGAAGGTTCTGTGTAATTCCATTAAAGATGTGCGAATGTGCAATTCTGGCACACAAAATCTGCAAGACAGATTAAATTAGTGCAATTTGGGTTAAGTAGTTTAAAAGTGATTAATATGTATTATGTAGTCCGCTATCCACTAAAGGTTTATGACAACGTCATCCCTTATATACGATCTCAGTAACCTCAAGGTTAGAAGACCAAATAATATTATATTTCTGCAAAACATTATCCCGCCAAAACTGCCTAATGAAACTTAAATTCAAGCGAAGGTTTTAAAAAACAAGTAGACTATGTTATTGAGGACACCATCACCAACGGTTGTGCTCGGGGGAAATCAGTCTTCATACCACGTTAACTTCGTATTTCATTCGATTACCCTTTTACATTTAGGAGTCTGTACTTACCCCACAACGTCAACTTTGTTGCGACTGTATATAAGGCCCAAGCGAAATTGCTGTTAGTGGCAGGGACAAACTTAAGACTGCTTTTCGCGTGGACAGCTATAGCTACTTATCCTGCTGCAAAGTTAACTTGAATAACGCTCGATGACTGAACTACATGTCTAGTGTAATTAAAGGAAATAAAATTTGCTGCGAGTAACACATGCAAGCAAACACGTGGGTGCACTGCTAGATAATTATTGTAGTTCAATATTATCTTGCACTACTACAGTAAAATATTTATGACATTGGCAAAACTTGTGGCTATTAAAAATAATCTAATTCGTTATTTAGATTGTATTAGTTATAAAATGGACAAAGAATAAACTATTAAAAAATTACCTAACGTTTTTTACATTGTTCTAAAGGCGTGTCAAAATTTGTGCCCACTGTACAGTTTTTGTAATTTTTTAAGCTAATTGCAAGTGTAGGTGGCATGATGCTTGCAACCCAGAAAATACTACCAACCGTGTCGTGGTGCAAGACGGATCTCTTAGGAGTATGTCAGCGCAGCTATCAAGAATGGCAGTCGTTCGTGCAATAAAGTACAAACGGCTCACAAATAATCCGTGAGAACCAGTTCTTCAAAGCGTTATACAATACCTTGAATGCAACATTAATAAAAGTGCAATTGGCGAACTGATTGCTTTTTTGGATACGCGCCATTGCTAGCAAGTGTCGTTGAATCGTAGGAAACATACACTAATGTAAATGACTAACCACGTGAAAAGATAAAACTACAATAAAAATACGAAATATCAAACCAAGGTAGCCAAAAATGCAGTAGTCAACAAACATACAAATAATATATAGTAAATAAACAATAGAAACCAAAAATAAAAATAAAAAAAAAAATAGGAAAAATCAACTTACCAAGGACCAACAAGGTGCACGAAAATGGCGACAGACATGGACAAAAACAACGCGGACAACACAAATGAACATTGCGACAAAAATGGTCGTAAAGAAGATGCTGTTTTTTTTTCCTTCGCTTAAACGACGTTCGCAAGCTATTGCGTAAATACAGCAAAAATATTCAGTTTGTCATACACCCCAACATTCATAAATCACAAAAGTGCAATTGTCATTTAAGTTAGTATTTATTTCTATCTACAGTGACTGCAGTAGCTCAGAACTTGTTCCTGGTGGCCCTGTACACAAGGTCGAAGGCTACCGCGGTTTGGTCGGCTGGTACCATGTGACCTGCGTTCCTCACCAACACCTCAGTCAGGCCGCCAGCTGTCTTGGTGTAGCCGAACACATGGCTGCTGTTACCCCACTGGTTGCGCTCTGCCGTCAGGTACTTGTCGGCGTCTTTGAACTTCAGGTGTCGGAACATGTTCTCTGACAACGTGTAGCCAACAATGACGTCCAGTTGACCGTTGTAGAAGACGACGCGGTACCCGGCGTCCAGTAACTCCTCCACCCAGGGCGCTACTGACTTCATCATGTCTTCTTCGAGAGCAGCAAACACTAAACTATTGGATTGGTTGTAAGCTGCAGAGCCGACATGTAGGGCTTTGCGCGTCGAATTAAGTTCCAGGAAGTGAACATAGTCGCCAGTCTTAGAGTCGGTATCTCCATCTCCGTCCACTGATAATATGTTGTAGTAGCCAAGGCCAGAGTTGGTTGCGAATACATTGGTGGTTTTCAACCATCCCTGAAAAAGGTAACAAGTAACATTTTTATAATTCTTGCAATTATTAATGTTATGGTTCATTTGAAAACCATCATGCATAAGTAATTTAGTTTTGTTTTGCATGGCTGTGTTTTATTTGAAAATGTACGGCCAGCAATATTGTTTACGGCAGTTGAAACCGTGCTCGTACATAACTTTTCGGATACATATCCATTTCTTGTAACAAATGGTTGAAAGAAACCTGGAGTCTATGTGTGACAATAAGATTTCGAAAACAATATGTGTACAAGGCATGTGTACTTTGGTTTGTAGTAGTGTTTTCACCATTTAATTTCCACAATTTTTCCTACATGCCACATTTATCACAAAAAAATTTCAACAAAAAACTTACCGACCTAAAAAAAATCTGTACTGCAAAAATGCACTAAGAAATAAACAAACAATTACGATATTTTTTATACTACTATCTATATATTACGATAATAATAAACCATTATTGTTATTTTTGTAGGAGTGCCAGCCAAGCTTTTAATACATTTAATACATTTTACGAAATTTGCTAAAATTTACAAAATATGTTTATAGATACGTTAGGTAAATCGATATTGTAGCAACACCAAACTATACCAATTTACAAATAAATACCACTGCCTTAACCGACATCATAATTACAAATAAACGTAAATAAACATATTTACAAAAATAAACAAAACAGGTACTTAACATGTCACCTCGAAAATCTATTGACTAATGAACACAGATGTCGTTTAAAATAAATCTAAATACGTCAACGTGATTCCAAGCATCGATAAACCACAACAGAATACAATTAGAGAAAACTTGTAGCGTCCAAGCGCATCGAAAATTTAGATATCGGACACAACTCTCAACGACGTCTGCCAGCATTCGGGTCGCTCACTCAGGATGCTGCCCTCCCAACCCCTGTGTATACGCCCGACGCTGCGTCCCGTGCTGTTAAACACCGCGCGGCTGCTGTCTTAGTGTTGACTAAGAAATGTTTAGTTGCAGACAACGTTACATTTCATTACATTTTATATGTATACCTACGCCACTTCGTTACACGTTCGTTAACCTTGGATTTCACCAGAAATAACAATAATTGTATATTACTGTCCTAATAAATGGATTGTATTCTAAGTAGTCTGAAAATAACGTTATTATTTTTCACTTTATTGCAATTTTCAGAGTAGATTTGTTTGAAGTAGGTGTTGTTCTTTTTAAAAATTTTTTTTTATTTTTATGGAGTACCGTTGCCTGCCTTCCATATTCCTTAAGGAGTTCTGCTGTGCCTTCGCAGTCCAATTCAGTCCAGAAAGTCCTTGACCATCGGTAGGTACCTACCTAGTCTTGGATTGTCATAAACCTGCCAATGTGTCAATCACTAAACATTTCCTATTAGACTTTGAGGAGTTCCCTAGTGTATCTTCGGAATCCTAGGTCCAAAGGCAATGCAATTAAAATAGGACTCCCTTGAAAATGTCACCATTCCAACAAAAAAAAATCCAAATAGTTTATTAATGACGGAATCAGGGGTAACAAACATAAAAAAACCGAACTGAAAACATTTCTCTTTTTTTTTTTAAGTCGGTAAAAATTACGCTTGTGCTGGTAACATTTTAACTAATCTTCAAATGTAAAATATATATTTTCTCAAAAGGTATACTTTTTGACTATTTATAACCATAAAAAATATTTGCCAATTCTGTTACATCAGAACTAATCAGAGCTAATAATTATTTTATTCGCTTGCTTCAATCAGAAAACCATTGCATTTTATGCTGTTTTACGTTAGTTACTTCAATTATCTCTCTCATATAAATATGTTATGGCTATCACAGTAAATGAATTATGAATTTTACAGATTTCCTTGAGGGATGTGATAATCCAAAACTTAGGCGAGGGTTCTAATATAATAACAGAATTAACACATTCATAATGTAGTAACATTTTATGGAAATTGGTACAGCAGTTCAACAATAATACACTCTACAATAACAAAAATATTATGATTTGTTACTTACTTCAAATGCGTCATAAAAGTTTCCATCTTTTATTAACTGACGAATTTGTTCTTCGTGTGTCTTCATTTCCTTCCAGGTGCTGTTGTCTACCAAGCCAACTTGATACACGTAGTCACTGTAGTCTAGTTGGTTCACTGGGTCTGTGAGCCCGTCTCCTATTATAAGACCTGCAGACATATAGTTAATATAAATGAATTCCCTTGGCTGTTTCTGCTCTAGGTTTAAAAAATCATTAAAATAGTTACATTATTAAAATAAAGTGAACAATTTAAAAATATGTGACCTATGAACGCTCATAACTTCTCTGGTTCCAAAGATATTTAATTCTGATTTCAAATATTTTAACACGTTCTATTTCACCGGCTCCTTCAAATCGAAAACTTAAAACTTACGTACAAGCACATTCTGAAAATTATTATAAAACGTTTTCAACCATAATTAAATATTACAGTTTTTAAATTTAAAATCGATTTTAAACTACATAAAATTTTTGTCTAAAATTAATCAAACTTCTCCAGTTAGTAAAATATTACTCAAAATTCTCCACTATCCGCAATATTTTCAAATTTCCGCTTTAAAAAGTTAGATGTAAAATTTTACAATCGCTCAATTTATTTAAAAATAATATTTTGGTTTAATTTTTATGTTAACAGACCAACAACAGATATGACTCCTTTAATCGTATACATTAGTGTAGAATGTATTTGTGTGGCCGCAGTCACAAATATGTATACAAATAAATAGATATATATATATATATACATATATATTTATATATTATAATATGTGCCAAATATCTCTTACCATGTCCGTGCCAACAGTCATCGAATTTATAAATTTTATAATGAACGCATAAAGTTTACCATCAGGTAAATATTTTTTTCTGTTTGCAATTTTGACTGAAAATTCTGTAATTTTTATTTTATTTTGTATTTTGCAAATAATTCTAAAAACAGATTTTTCTTGTTTTTAAGCACCTAAACACAATATTATTTTATTTTACTAAAACTTTTTCAAGATATTTATGAACAACAAAATGTAAATAAAATTACACCTACTTGAGAATAATTAATTATATACTATCAACGCTGCATCAAGCTTTTTAATAATGCTGTACTTAAATAAAATAATTTTTGATGTACTGAAGATGTGATTGCAAATTTACAAAAATAAATAAATAAAACAGGAAAGAAATATACGAAATTTCAATTTTACATTATACAATTGCGAAAATTACTAGAGTATTAACTCTGAAAAGCAAAATTTTTTTTCAAATTCATTTGCGTTAAAATCCGTTTGGTTAAATTTACATCCATGGGGTACATACGTAAGTATTCAGCGATGTTAAGTATGTTGGAGAAGGGTAACGTAGTTGGCGAATGAAGGACTGAACTCTGATACGTTTGACGGTACAAGTTAACCTGTACTAAGTGGCACAATCCATTATTTTGCTTAGAGTATGCATTGAGTACGAGTTGGTGATGGTGTATTGTTTACAACTGGCTTTATATGCATAGGAATGGATGAGATCAGATACTGCTGAAATACATAATGTTTAGAGGTGCGTCAATTTCGCAGATACATTCCAGGTCAGGTTGAACGCCAAAATGTATACTTCATAACCACGTGTGTGATTAGCTGGCGGCTGTCACGAAACGCATTTGACTACCGCAAGCCAGTAGTAAACAAGGAAATGATACATAGAGCTATCGCTTGTAATGTTGTAAGCCAATGAATAATCGACTGTATCCAGAGCGTGTACAGGACTGAGAAATCTATGCTACTGTCAGATGAATCCGCGAAATTGACGTACCTCTAATCATGTTACCTTGCGATTTTATGATATTATTAAAGTAACACTAAGCAATACACTCCAAACTGGCTTTAAAGCAAATTGTTAAATACTGCGTTGAATATATTTCTTAAATATAAATATTTTCACAAATTAATTGAAACCTAATGTTATTTACAAAAAAAAATATTTCTATTAAAATTGTTCTCACGTAACACTCCGTAGCGAATACTGTCCAAGCTGAAAGCAAATTTTAAGTAGAAAATTGAGAGTAGAAATGCCTAATAAGAGCATATTTGTCCCTCACTATAAGGTAAACTCAGTTTCTTAGTATAGCCATGTATAGTTCATAAATGTAATAGTTTACTCAATATTTGTAGCGATAAACATTCGAAACCAATACGTTTTACACGAAATCACCATTAAAAATTAAATTTTTTGACATAAATCTAAGATTACAGACATTTATTCCAAATGCGCTAGACACACGACTTAGGCCGTGTCCGAACTCGCCTGAAGTATGTACTTGTGTGCACCTACCCCCGGAAGTGACATCACAAGGGCTGTTCGAATTGGAAGTGAAGTACGTAAGTATGCAAGGGAACGAATGTGTGTACTTCTCGCGCCCCTCACGACCTTCATGCGTCGCCATCTTAAATTTTTGGAGTTTGTTGTTTAGTATTTGCAGGTTAATGTGATAAAA